>JARYGA010010991.1:0-27084 GCA_030545235.1 Helianthus tuberosus
TCTCGATCATCCCCAACCTTAAGCGTTCTTTGGTTTCTTTCCAGCTTCCGGATTGTAAGGAATCCCTGAGTAGAATTGGTAACATGAACCATAGAACCAGAATCAAACCACCATGAATTAGCAGGAACACTTAAATTATAGGACTCAAGTATCATAAAATAATCGTTACCTTTCTTAGCCAGCCACTCCTTAAAATCAGGGCACTCCTTCTGAATGTGTCCTGTCTTTTTACAGAACTTGCAGCGGATACTGCCTAAGGAGTTCTTAGAGCTGGAAGGTGCACTTGTATTAGGATTAGGATTAGGCCTTTGGACTTTTGAAGCATCATTCCTCTGATAATTGTTCTTCCTGTTCTTCCTCATACGCTCTTCCTCCTGTACGCACATAGCGACCAGTTTACTCATCGTCCATTTGTCCTTCTGAGTGTTGTAATTGATCTTGAATGCTTCAAAGGACGAAGGAAGCGAAGTAATGATGAAATGAACAAGGAAACCATCACTGATTTCCATTTCCAGCCCCTTCAGCTTATTGGCCATGTCATTCATCATCATGATGTGCTCGCGAATGCCGCTCCTCCCATCATACTTAGTTGTCACCAGCTTGAGAATAAGAGTACTAGCGTGTGCTTTAGACGTCCCCTTGAACTGAGCCTCCACATGTTCCAAGTAGGTTTTAGCATCTTCAGAATCAGGAATGGCTCCCCTGATTGCATTGCTTATGGACTGCTTCATAAACATGAGAGACATGCGGTTACACCTAGTCCACTTGTCATGAGTTAACTGCTCAGCAGCAGTACTAGTAGTGGTAAGGTCCGCTGGCTTATTCTCTCTTAGAGCATAATCAAAGTCCAACAGCCCAAGAGTAAGCATGAGATCATCCTTCCATGCAGCAAAGTTATCACAAGTCAAAGGTGGAATCCCGCAGTTGGGTGCTGATAGTGGAAATAAGATGAGCAAGTTATGATACTAAGGAAGAAATCCTAATGTGATCTAAGGGCACGTTAAACTAAGGCAGGCATAAATAATGACCATTTTACATTATGAAGCTGTGATATTGTCTATTACTAACATCAAAATAATAGACTTAGCTAAAAAATTCTACTTAAACGAAGACAAAACAGCTTTGGCCAGAAGTGTAATCATTTAAGCATATGTGCAAAGTGGTTGTAACAAATCAGCTTTGGCCAGAAATTGAAACAATCACTTTAGTTATGCACCTGTTGAGTATGCCATCTATGAATGAATTAAATCAGCTTTGGCCAGAAATTAAGACATTCATGCTTATGATGCACACACAACATAGCTTTCGTAATACTTGAACGATAAGTAGATGTATCATGTCAGCTTTGGCCAGAAATGATACATCAAAAGCTCATTCAAGTTAAGCTATTCTGGTTTTGCAAAACATTATCTGATTCTGATTAATTAACTAAGTAAATTACAAAACCATTTATTTAATAGCAAACCACCCGTTAGCGCGGATCGAACTTGTTGTCTCGAGTCGAGACCTTTGTCTCGAGTAATGACCTTATGGTCTCGAGTTGAGACCTTTGTCTCGAGTTGACACGTTATGGTCTCGAGTCGAGATCTAGTGATCTCGAGTCGAGACCTCTGTCTCAAGTTGATACGTTATGGTCTCGAGTTGACACGTTATGGTCTCGAGTCGAGATCTAATGGTCTCGATTCGAGACCTCTGTCTCGAGTTATGAAGGTTTAATGGCCTGATGATTTCGAGACGAGACCTTGTTGTCTCGAGTCGAGACTGATGGTCTCGAGTCGTAATCTGATGGTCTCGAAACTTCCTGTTAACAGCTGTGAATGTGAAACATAACTGAAAATTCGAAAATTAAGAATTGTGATATAGTTTCCAATTATAACATTGATCTATTTTATCATAAAATTTCGAAAACATAATCTGTTTATCCTTTTAACAAGATTTCGAAAAAACTTAATAGACAAAATTAGATCAAAATTAGGGAAACATTTAACAATTCAAATCACATTCCAAATCATAAAGGAAAATTCGAATTTTAACTAAGAACATGATGAACCCTAAAAAATAACCTTAAACCCTATATCCGAAATCTGGTAAATTATTGAACATTTAAACAAATTCTTGAACATTATGATTTCGGAACAGTAATAATAGATGAAACATATGATCCGAAACTGATCCGAGATGACATAAATCGAACAGTAATGACTTCGGATGATGAAAAACGAATTTTTAATTATCGTTTTAAAACCTGTTTTCCAGTTTTAATCCAGATTTACGGATAGAAAACAGAACTGACTAATCAACATATGCTCTGATACCACATGTTGGTTCAGTTCTGTTTGTACATGAGGGAAAACAATAAAACATACCTGTCACAGCAGAAAGTGCAGTGGAGAATCCAGTAATGGAGTTCGACATGCTTGTCATCTTGATCTGGTTCCTCCTTAGGGTGCTGACTGATGATGGGGACTTAGAAATCGAATAGGGGATTCGATTAGGAGAGGAGGTCGAATTATTGATGTTATGCTTATGGGGTGTGTCTAATTGTGTAACTGAGTAACCCTTTAACCTCCACATAATTCTCCTTATATAAGCACCCAGGAGGAAACCTAATTAGTTAATAAGGGTAATATGGTCCATCAACAATTACCAACTAATTATTTAATAGGTTATTATATATTTTGATCTATATTATGTAAATGATTATAATGGCTATAGATTAAATATTAATACATAATATATTTAATCTTACATTGCCTTCACTTTCCTTTCCCCTATTGATGCAGTGGCGATCTCACCGGAATTCGTTTTTCTCCGGATCCGTGACAACGTACCTCTGTAGACACCGATGGTTTACCTTTAAGTCCTCATATCCGTCATCTGTGGCTTTTAATTATCACCGTTGGCGTCGTAAAACAACCAACGATACTACCGTTGTCAACGTGAACCAGGGACGTCTCCATCTTCGAACTTATAGGCTGACGAGATGTAATAACAGACCGAAATGGGGTATTAGCCGGACACCATGTCTGGCCTTTTCATGGTTTTACTCCCTCTTTCGGTCTCTGTAGGTGATGATATCCTTTCTGTCTCTCTCTAAATTTTCTGCATGTGTTTGTTTAAGAGAGAAGAAAGATAGAATGAAAAGTGACTGCGTACGTGTGTAAGAAATGTAGCGTGTGTTGTCAAAGAGTTTGGTGAAGCCATGTGTCGAGGTGATGGAGCCATGAGTCCCGATATTGAATAATCAAAATTTAAGTGTAGTAACATACATGTCACACTATTTCAATTTAAATTTAATTTATATTCTACATATTACTAGATGAGGGAAATAGTCAATTGGTTGTGTTAGTTGATTACAACTTATCTGAAAACCAATTGGTTGTTTAGTCAATTGGTTGTGTTACTACATGAGGGAAGTAGTCAATTGGTTGTCTCCCTTACCTGAAAACCACCCAAGGTTGGTTGCTCACATGATGGATTACAACTTTCATGTCATACACGCCCATAGGTAGCGACCTTAAAGACCACCAGTTTCATCACTTGAATCTCTATGATCAAATCGATACACGCCTATAGGTAGTGACCTTAAAGACCACCAATTTCATCACTTGAATCTCTGTGATCTAATCAATTTCTAAACTATATCTTAGATACTAACCGTTTTCGAATGGTGCTTGGTATCTTGACATACCAAGCTAAACTTCTTAAATCTCAAACTGTTTTTAAATAGCATTTGAAATGCAGTTTCCATTTCTTATTCTTCTGTGACTCCTTTTTTTTTTACCAAAACTTTTTCACATATCATGTGATGACAGAAACTTCTATAATCTTCTTCCCGCAGCGTCAACTTGTAATAAATATGAAGATGGGTGATAAATTTATTATTTCATTGACTTGTGGAAGGTAGTAAACTCTTTCATACTTTGATGTGGTTATCGTCTACTATATTAATTAACAAGATTTTTGTGCATTGTTGGTTGTATATTGTGCTTTATGGTTTTTCTTTGTTTTGAGTGGGTTGTTCCTTTGTTTTTTTGGTTTGTACCTTTTGTGTCGGTGGGGAATTTAAAAGGGTAAGTGTTTAATTTCCCTCTCAACTTTTCTATTTGCATCCTAGCAACATGTGTTGAATCTAGATGTTTCCCAAGGGAGATAATTTTTCGGTGAACTTTCGCTCACTTATTTTCTAGTGAATAATGAAAAAAAGAAGCAACGTCCTAAAGTCGACCTTCATGTTGAGACAAATACAGTCTAAATGCTTTTATTGGAAAATATAAATAGTGAAGGATTGTGGCTTAAACAAACATTGTAGAAACTAATACCTCTATTAAGGTTCTTAGTTATCTCTTCTTTCCGTTTCATTATAGCAGCCATATGCAAATAAGTTTTGCTTATCCCTATTGATAATTATGTCTTGCCTACTACATACGTTGCAACATGTTATGAGGAAACCACAAAGTTACTAAATAAGCAACATGCAATATACTATGACTCATAAGACTAAACCATAGGCTAACCATATTTAAAATGTAAATCACAACCTCACTGAAAAAGCGCAACCCCATAGCATTCCAAAGGAAACAATTAAGAATTTCACCATGGTTACAATACGCTAGCGCGGTTGATACAGACATGCCTCTCTCAAAATAAACAATGGGCATATGGTAATCTTCACCAAACACGTGGGTCTCTCGGATAAAGCCACAACTATCTTCATAGAGACCCCAAACCACAATAACCAACCCACAAATATCAAATCCAATCACCCATAAGTGAAACTCAGACATCCTTTCAACAAAATTATCACATGGACAAAAACATCAGACTTGGGTGCGTAAAAAACGGTCCTTCGATGAGACTATTCTCATCGTCATCAAAGCTAAAAAGCCCAAAAAACATAAAGGGAAAACATCTAACATATGCTAAAACATCTTGGAATACAAAAAACATAGACAACCTATGAAAATATGGAATCTAACAATCTCCGTTCTCAATAGCGTTAGAAAAGAAAGCATTGAACAAAAACATCACAACTAAAAAAATAAACAACACGCAAAACGATTCTCAGATGAGAATAGACTCATCCTCACAGAACCAAGAAAATCCACAAAAGCATGTGGTAGAAGTATGACAAAGTAAATCCGACTAAGTATAAACTGCAATTAAACCGCTAAGCCAAAAGCCACAAAGAAATAAAATACGACATGTAACCCCACTAAACACGTTTACCGCATTCCCTAAAGGGTTAACCGGAACCTGAAAACTGTAAATGGATAACTAGAAAGAACAAACCCAAAGTATACAAAACCATGAAAAAATGTTAACTAAACATCTTCATTCTCACCAATGTGACAAAAGCATGACAACCCAAAAAACATTGAACACAATGTTGGCAAACCCCCCCCCCCCAAAAAAAAAACAGACATGCAAAAGGTTTCTTAGATGAGAATAGACTCACTATCACCAGACCCACAAAACCCATAAAAGCATGAAACAAATCGGATAACATTTAGCGCATTCCAACTGGAAAACTATGACAACTCGTATTTCAGAACCTTTCGTTGTGCTTTGATGTAACTTGTTTGGACAATATTTGATTACGTGATATGTGGTTTTAATAGAATGTTTGTATGTAATATGATTATGTGTGTAATGTATATATATAGGTACTGTAGTCGCACAACACAAACCTAACCGCACAATTTAATTCGGATCATGAACACCTTTGGGCCGCACATTACGTTCTATCCATTCACTCCTCTCGGCCCACTATACTTGCACTCGAGACCAAGGGCAGCCCAAGTAAGGGTTCGGCCCACTCCCCTTATCCTCTTATACGTTTGCACGCACCCATTAGAAGGGTTGCTTCTCATAATTTAGCAAGCACAAGAAATACACAAACCCTAGCTCTCTCTCTCCTTCCCTCTCTTGTTCGACGGCAGCCCCACCCCCGTAACTCGAAGCCTACTTTCTTTGCAACGTGATCTTCCTTGTCTAGTATCACATCACACACTCCTAGTTAGTGTCTTTGTTATTGTTCGATTGTATGATCTTTAATGTGTTGTTATCATGTGTTTTGACTAGGGTTTCACGTTAGAAGTTATGTTAATCAAATATGATCATGAAGTTTGTTTTGTTACACATGAAACTGTCTTGGCATAATGATTAGAAACATATGTTAGAAGGAATGAACTAAGGGGATATAGCAATCGCATGACTTAGTTTTGATATACTTGGTATTTTAAAGAGTGGATATAGGCTACTGGAATTATGAGCCGAGAATATATGTGGCATTGTATTATCGGTTTGAATTGCATGTTAATTCACTAGGATGATGATTGATCGAATGCTTTGAATGATGAGTTGTTGTTGATTGTTCTTGATTAGGATAATTAGGGTTCATATTAATCAAGGAATGATAAACTGTTTTGATCTATTTTGAATAACAACTGATCATGACTATTGTTAGAGAGATTTGGAAACGTTGGAGTATTTTTAGAATTTATTAAATAGATTGTAACTGACTCCCTAAAATTATGGCATCACATTCCCAATCGCACAAGATCTGATCGTTTAAGGTCTGATCGTACAAGAGCAGTCGCACAAGTCCCTGATCGCACAAGCCTATATGTGTTAGGGTACAACTGGTTAGGCACACCGTATAACCCTTTTAAGTACAATCGCACAACATCTTGTGGATCGCACAAGATTGTGCTGATCGCACAAGATGTTGGGCCGCTCCACATGTTAAGTTGTGATATGTTGTTGGGCCGAGCAGCCCAAAAACCCCAGTCGCACAAGTGTTTCGAATCGCACAAGTATATTGGATCGCACAAGTTGATTGTCTGTTTGTATGTTTGGGCCGTATGGGTTTTGTATTGCATGTTAATGGGCCGGGTTTGTTTTCAGTCGCACAACCCGTTGTGAGTCGCACAAGATTGTGCTGGACGCACAACAGGTTGGGCCTGGTGATAATTGGGCTTTATTTGCTCGCACAAGATGATTGGGCTCGCACAAGCTCAACGGCCCAATCATCTGAGTAGCACAAGTTTGGGTTATGTCTATGTGAACTGTATGCTACTTTTAATATGATCGATGTGTTTGCCATGTTCGCTATGTGTTGTGACTTGTTAGCTTATGTGTAAACCTACGTGCACTACTTGAACCTAGACCTGACTTGTATGGTAACCATGTTAGGACGTTGTTGACCACTAGCAGCTTGATTGACCTCTTTGTGTATCTGCCGAGCAAACCGAGGTGAGTTCACACTCTCTATAAGGCATGGGATTCCCGGTGGTTTGGGAATTGGTTAAGAAGCTAAAACGAAACCTACATATTCACCTCTAACAGGATATGTACCTTCGTCCTCGGTTGGGAAGGACGACTACATTTAACCTGCGTATTCTCGGTTGGGTAGAGTACGTACCTCCGTCCTCGGTTGGGAAGGACGACAAAATATAACTTACTAGACAAAACTCTATCATTAAGTCCCTCATTTTTATATCAACTTAATCGCCGGGCTAATGGCGAGCGGGTCATTAGTTAATAGCGCTATTAGGGTTGACAAGCCTAACACCATGCCGGGAGGACGGGCGTGTACTAATGGATCTGGGCACTTAGTCAATGATGATTGACATTGACGTAGGGCACAACTTTCTCAGTCAGTTGTCGATATGGTAACGGGTCTAGTGGATAACATGGGGTAGCCCCCACAGCATATGGTTTGGGAAACAAGGAACTGATTAACTACTGGTTTTCAAACGAACTTATGGTTTTTGGAACAACTTTAAAATGAACAACCAACTGTGAACTCGCTCAACTTTGTTGTTGACTTGTTGTTACATGCCTTGCAGGCTTTTAGGTACATATTGTTGGAACTTGCTGTCTGGGATGCTGGAGTGGTCATGGGTCAAGTCACAAGTAGTCACAAGACATGTCTGATGGTTTTTTTTAAACACCTGTTTTATGGAACTCATAACAAATTGTAATATGCTTCCGCTGGATAATAACTCTTGTATTGTAACACTTACTTTAAATAAATGAAAGTTATATTTTATCTTTATAAGTTCAATGTGATTGGTGGCTAAGATCCTGGTAAGTCACACGCCCTGCGGTGTTTCTGCGAGTGGTATTTTGGGGGTGTGACAGATTGGTATCAGAGCCATTGGTTATAGTGAACTTGGTTTTAAAAAGGGGGAAACGTTTTTATAAAACCAGACTATATCTGAACAGTTCTGAAAACGTAAATACGACCATGACACTCAGCTCCAGATTGCAAGGTTCGTCCTTCTTACTTGTTGTATACATTACGTAACTAGTACACATTTGTTTATGACGAAACATGTCACGACCCCCGACTCACCCTGGACGGAATCGGGAGCCGCGAACAGCCCAGTGGTACCGGTGATTATTTTTTTGAAAAATATTGCAGCGGAAATTTCATCAGGACCGTGAGTTAGGAAAAATATCAGAGTTTAGAAAGCACCGGATTTTATTTATTAAATAGATGGGTTAAACCCATGTTTTACAATGGTAGCTTTAATAAAGATAAATTTTATAAAACAATATTTCTTAATTTGATTTAATTAATAAAATAAGCCACTTCTTGAAGCCTTTCAGTGCCGTATCCATCTCTTACTCCAATCTACTGTAATTACCTGAAACATGTTTGAAAAAGGTTTTGTCAGCGGAAAATACTGAGTGAGTTCATTCATTTTGCTAAAACGACTCATTTGTTATAATTCACAGTATTAAGAGAGATTACAATGTTTCCAGATATCAAACCAACTACCCACGGTATTTTGTCACTCGACCCATTGGCCCTCCCATAGTCCAATGGTGTCTGTGACTATGGTCAGATCACCTCTTGGCTGCCCCAATGGTGAAGATTATCAAGTAATGTATACAAAACCCCACATACCGGCTGTAACTTGGTGATTACATAAACTTAATCACTGTAATTATAACCTTTGAAAATAAACATGCTTTTGTAAATAAATTTGATAAAAAGATAATGACTCACATTATAAGCATGCAGATTCATACTGTAACATCCTAAAAAACGGGTTTGGTAATCAAACCACGTTAATAGTAAAGACGGGTAAAATACCGTTAGTGGTAAAAATTAACCCGGTAAATATTAGGACTCAAATAAATAAACCTAATATTAATTTAAAAGAATGAAAAGAATACTTGAGAAAACAAAAGTATATAAAAAGGGCCCGAGTTAACGGGACTTAAAAGAAAAACGGATTTTTAAACAAGATAAAGTAACTGGGAATAAATGACCTAGTTAGTTATAAGTCTTATAGTGATAAGACAATTTGTTAAAAACATACTACATGTAACTTGGTAAAGTGTAGGGACCAAAGGTGACAAACTTGAAGCAAGTTTGTATTAAATAAAACATCTAACACCAAAACACACACTTTAAGTGTGTGTTCTGGTAGTGAATCGCAGGAGAGGCCAGGGGGTTCCATGCCTAAACCCTAGCTAGCAAAAATCAAGCAATTGAGAAGCCAAATCGACTCCAAATTGAAATCTAAGCTTAGATTAGTGATCACTTCAGTGAAAGGATCATAAGGTATGTCAAAATTTCCACTTTGGTTCCATCTCAAATCTGGATGAACACATAAGAATTCGAAATTTATGTTGCATGTTTGCTATTTGGGTAGAATAGGGTTGATATGGTGTCTAGGAGTAAGCCCTAGACAAGTATATGTTGAAATCATGCTTAGCTCAAGTTTTTGTTGATACTAAATTCACGTATGAGATGTTTTTAGGGTTTTGATTTCAAAAAAATAGTGTTATGATGTCAAGAACAAGCTTAAATTGAAAGCTGAATTCAAACGATTCTTGATCAGAGTTTACAGCCGATTTGTATTGGCTGTAACCTGGACAAAAAGTGATAAAATAATGTGTTTCTTGAGTCTAGAATGTAATTCCAGGAAATATCTTTAAAACCCCACTGGAATCGCATTTTTTCGACGAAAATCGAGCGTTTTATGAATTTTTCCGTATCAAAGGTTCAAGCTGCGTTTTCTGGCAGAAATTGCAGCCCATCACGAATGTCATAACTCAATTTAGGAATTGAGTTATGATCTCAAATTCTTACAGTAGAAAGTTTTAAGCGATTAAAAGAACCGCCAATTGGAATTTCGTCAATCGGATAAACGAGGAATTTTTAATGAATTTTTCCGTAAGCTGCAGTCAGAAGTGACGAATCTGATTGCAGCTTAGTAAATGAATTTTCACGAATTTTTGGTAAAGAGTTAGATCTTGAAATTTTAACTCAAGGGCTAACCCTCCGAGAGGTACGCCACATAAAAAAATCATAATTTTTGAAGACTTGTAAACAGGTTAAACAAGTCACCAAAAACAGCCAATTTTCATTGATATGAAATGCCTAAATGAAATCGCGGCTTACTAGTTAGTATGTAAAAATTGATTTTTTGTTAAGAGTTCGGATGAAATATGCCTAAGTGAGTTCAATGAACCAAATGTGCATATGAATATGTTGGTAAGTCAATTGACTTTTAAAAGTCAAACTAACCAATGATAAAGTCAAATAGTAGTTTCGACATAGAAAATACGTGAGGTGGAATAGTCGTGAATTGAAATGACTAATCTAACCACCTTGTGAATGATGATAGTTTGTCGCCTAACGAGCTAGGTGGAGGCTTGGGAAAGAAGCGGTCAAACGAATCAAGCACGAGAAGAAAAGCATATTCGGATGCGAGGTAAGTATAGCTTACACTAGTCATATAGTTTAGAATGTCCTTTTGTTGTTTTGATTTCGAACAAGACAAATGGAAAGTTGAGATATGGTGTTTCCGGCGTGTAGTCGTACGGAACAAGATAACCAATAAGGGTAAAATTGAAATTTGGACACTTGTTGATAATAATTATTGGTTTTGAAAGATACATATTTCGTAAGCCTTATTAGGCCAAAAAGCGTTAAGAGGTGAATTATAGTTAAAATGACCGTGCGGTGTAAATCGGAACGAGTCGTGTAGACGAGATGGCAATAAGCTTTATCTCGCCAATATTATCGGTCATTTAGACCAACGGGTCAAAAGGTGAAAATATCACTTTTTGACAATATCGACTAATGGTTTGATGAGTTGTTTGATTTCAGAAATAAATATCGAGTGGATATTTACATCGCTATTACTTAGTAGATATTGAGGCAAGGTACTTAAATGGGTCAATGTAATGATCCGAGCCAGGTACGCATAATAAGATAACTCTCATTTAAATGTAAGGCTAATGAGAGTTAAACGAAGTCTAAAATAAGTTTTTGGTTACCTTAATAGGTAAACCAAATGTTACGGACGATGGTCATTATATTTGTTATAGGTTCCTAACCATTACCAAGAGTTTAATAAGGGTTTTAGCCATGAAAATGGGTTGCATTGATGGTTTGGTTCGAATTTAAAATGACCCTAAACATGATTTCCGCAGCTTTTTATACGGATTTCGACTAATCTTAAAAAAATCATATAAAATCAACCGTTTATCCGATTTGGGTGTTCTATACCTTTTCGGAAAGCTTATGAAGTAAATTTTTACTGTTTTCAATCATAAGAAACAAATGTGGTTGTTAAATAGGCCAAAAGAATGAATTAAACAGCTGTTCAAAACCTTGAAAGCTGTTTGAAAAATGAAAATATAGTTGCTGTGCTGATTTTATAAAAATCATATAAAATCATAGAAAATTCGTTAGAAGGTGTACCTTATATGCTTGCGAAGGTATTGAAGTTTTCTACGATCCATCTTTGAACATGTTAATCTAGTTCGGACTTTGAATGGGTCATAATGGTCAATTACAGCAGCTGTATAGAAAATCGCTGCACATTAACTATGTCATTATTAATCCAGAAAAAGACATATGATTGCGTATACTTGATTTAGTCATGCCACCGTAAGTTACGGTGGAGCTGATATGATTACGATGGTTACATACTAAGTTACGGTGGACCCAGAAACAAAGTATATTTTATTTAGTTTTAAATTCCCGGATTCGTTTAGACACGTTTTAAACCTCGTATGACTAAAGTATTTCATGTTTATGGAATATAGGTACTTTTGGATGCCGGAAGACGATCAAGCTCAGCGAAGAACCGAACACGATAAAGATACACGCTTCCGCACTTTGCCACGTTGAAAATTTTAAACAACGAATTCGATCACGTTATGTAGAATAACTTATGATTTGTAAATCTTTTAGTAAACCCGTATTTCCGATGCATTATGTAATCGAAATTACATGATTGTTTTCGTAAAAGATTCATTAAACCTTAAATTATAAGAACGGGTGTTACAAGTTGGTATCAGAGCCTTGGTTTAAGAGATTCAAGTATGGCGGGAAAGCTATGCTTGGACTTAAACCTTATGCTCTTAATAAAGAATTGGTGTTCGGTTCGAGGCTTGATCGCAAATCCGGTAAGTACATGTATGCTAATAGCTAAGCATGCTAAAGTGTTGTAAACAACACATAGGGCTATCGTGTGATACACGTTACCCCTATTAAAATGATTGATTTAGTCGACAAAAATACGCGCGTTGACGCGTATAGTAGAAAAAAAAGAGCCTTTTATTATAATACGGGCGATTATTAAAGTTGACGTTACTAACTTTTGTGAATGTTTTAATTGAAGGACACTCGCGTTTGAAGACGACGAGAGTCAAACGAATTGTGGATATGATGATGGAACGGTCCGAAGTATGACAGGAGGAGCATGCTCACCGAGGACTAAATCGCGTAACGACCGCGAACAAGATTAATGACAAGGAACGCCCGTCGGGGCAAATATTACCAGGTGCACATTTTAAATAATCGCACAAATAATAATATGCAACAAATACGTAGAGGTTGAAAGTTGCATATGTAGATTTAAAAAAAAAAACTTGGAAAAGCCCGAATAGAAAATCTATCCGGGATATTGTTCCAAGAGAAACCAAACAGAGGCGTTACTTACATAGGACGTAATGTGAAAACTATAAAAAGGTCGTGTATGTCATGTGTTAACCGCTTACTCTGGCCAAGTAAGTAGTGGCATATGATACCACGAGTTTCTTATAGCGGACACAGAATTGAAATATCAAATTTTGTGAATACTAATTGTACCATAAGTAGGATTCAATGGTTCAACTGAATTAGTTCAAGAAATCGATGACAAACGGATGAGATGAAATGATATAATTTCCAAAGTGACTAGGTTCAAGTCAAAAGATATATAATCAATAGATATTTAAAAATGAATGTGAAGGACTTTTAGAATCAATAAAATTCTTTGTCAAAAGAAAGCTTACTTTGATTGGCAATTGAGGAAGACTTAGAATCAACAGGTTCAAAATGAAATAAAAACATGAAAATGATTTGTCAAATATTGAATTATGATATGAGAAAATCAATGTGCTGAGATGAGTGAATTGCAAAGATATACCAAAAGACAATAGAGTTAGTGTATCATATTTTTTTTTTAGAGTTCCAATTTGTTTTAATTGTGAAACAATGTGATAATACACTATTAGTGACCATATTTTTCTTACTATGTCCTAGAGATCGAAATATAATAAGAACAAGTTGTTTTGTCATGACCAACCATTATATTATATTTGTAAAGCAAATGTAATATATATTATTTGTATCCCTGTCTGAACCGTATCTTACATATCAAATATAAATACTACGTAATATATTTTATTTGTTACGCATTTTTTTACTATATGTAAATGGTCGCCACTTTTAAATAAATATTATTTTAGTATTTTACTATACTATGTAAAATAACTTATATTTACTATGTAATATATATTACAAAACACTGCAATAAAGTTATTACATTACAAAATATTTTAGTATTATTATTTTGTAAAAGAAATCACTATTATTTATAACGTTAAATGAAAGTTGTAAATAAAGGTGTAAAAATATTTATTGTACAAAAGTATTTGTAAAATATTTTGTAAATATATAACACTTAATGAGTAATTTCTAGGTGATTACTTATTTTTTTATTTTAAAACCATATAATATTGTGAATGTATTTACAAATGTTGTAAATAAGTGAAAACGGGGATTATTCTTATATATTACAATGTTCCCCTAACTCAACGTAGTTGATGACTACCATATTATTCTTATATGGTCATTTTATTGCCAGAGCGTTACGGGACATAGTTACCACAAAACATGTGATAGACAATTATTTATATAATTTTATTCGTCCCTCTAATTCTTGTATTGTTTTATGAAAATATGTCTTCTCCTTACAGTACAAAGTAAAATATATAATTAAAATTTACTAAATAAGTATGATGACTTAATTTATATACATTAACTAGTTATTATCATGGTTGGATATTGGTTAGTGCAGCCTTGTTTAAGCATAGGTGGCCAGTCCATGCCTAACTAAGGCTAGGCTATTTAATATCTGCCCCTGACAATAACCCTAGTACTTAAAAATTATACTAACACTACTATTATTAATATATTATTACTAATAATAAATTTATTAATAATAAATAACTTAAAAATGAGAGTATACCTTAACATAATATTTAAAAATATATATAAAAATATAAATTCTTCACCTTAATGGTTTAACAAAATTGAATCGATATCAAAGAGTCACCGTTTTGCAATAATGCGGTTCACAGTGCAAAAAGCGGAATGATATTTGAGTTTGGATAAAATAACAAATCGGAATGAAGCCCTCCAGTGGTCTTCATAAATCAAACGAACCACATGCGTAACAAACAGTGCATGTGTGTGGATTTACCAAGAAATGAAATAGATCAATATTTACTACTATGAAAGAAATCCTCATGGTATGATTGACTATTAAGGGAAATAGAAACGCGAAAGTCAACTTATTATATGCAGAAGTCAGAATTTTAAATGAAAGAAATATAAGAACTTTATCTGGAATTTCGTGTGATAACCGTTGTTAAGTGACATTACCATGGAATGTTAAATAAAATGAAATAGGGAATTTGCAAAGGTATGTGACTCCTTTTTGTAGTGATAATAATGATGACTCTGATTAGACTGTGCACCGATGGTTGTGAAATCTTGTTACAACGTACCTTAGTGAGATTCATGTCGTTTATAGGATCACAGGGCAAAGTGCTATTTTTAGTTCTTCTACTGACAGAATTAGCATTGGTGTCATCGTGCCCAAATTTATCTTTTCCAAAGGTCTTGCCTTGGAAGTCGTGTGTGATATACTTCAACGTCTGTGGACGTAAAATTTTAAGTTTCATATGTTTTCTTGTGCACTAGCAAAATTTTACATGCTTCTTACTTGTGTTAATAGTCTATGGGAACGCATTGGAATTCCTTATACTTTTGATGGTGTCCCAATCTTAAAGGGTTTTCATTGCACGAGCTACGAGGTAGATAATCAAACGAAATAATGTTTAATATTGAAAGAGAGATTCCTAATAAAGAAATCTAGACACAGATGCTTGTGCTTTATTCCAAAGTGTCAATCCTTATGGTTTTTGGATTTCCTTATAGATATACCTATCTATATAATCACATATTTCACATGCTGAAATAAACATACCATTTATCAGGTCAATGTATTTAACAGATTCATATTTCCAAAAACAAGTCAGATATCAAATCATGAAACTATTTAGGGAAATATTGTCACTTGTTTGATATATTATATACCCCGTCTTATCCGATTCGCACGCGGAGAGGTAATCTCAGTATATCCGGACAAACTGGAGAGTCTTGCTACACCATACCCAGTCTTGCCGGAGAAAATTTTCTATTTCCCATAAATAGTATCTTTTCAAAAGTGCCTCTTTTATTAGAGCTTTTATCCAGAACCAAGGAAACTTATATTTCCCGTAACATATCTTATTCTAGCCCAAATAATATCAATAAGCAAAATTTAAATGTTATTGCTTATTTATCATATCTTGCAATATTCTAATTATCATTCTTATGGCATACCAAAACCCATCATACTTTATTCACATAAGTACTTAGCTTATCTTGAAGTTTTATACTAAGGCATCTTTTCTTAAGTTCAAGTCTAAATGCTATCATATGTGCTACCAGTTAATAGCAATCTCCTAACTCTTTTATATAAACTTAGGTATTATTATCACAACACTTATAGGCTTAAATCAGTGGCTCTGATACCACATTCTGTCACGACCCCCGACTCACCCTGGACGGAATCGGGAGCCGCGAACAGCCCAGTGGTACCGGTGATTATTTTTTTGAAAAATATTGCAGCGGAAATTTCAGCAGGACCGTGAGTTAGGAAAAATATCAGAGTTTAGAAAGCACCGGATTTTATTTATTAAATAGATGGGTTAAACCCATGTTTTACAATGGTAGCTTTAATAAAGATAAATTTTATAAAACAATATTTCTTAATTTGATTTAATTAATAAAATAAGCCACTTCTTGAAGCCTTTCAGTGCCGTATCCATCTCTTACTCCAATCTACTGTAATTACCTGAAACATGTTTGAAAAAGGTTTAGTCAGCGGAAAATACTGAGTGAGTTCATTCATTTTGCTAAAACGACTCATTTGTTATAATTCACAGTATTAAGAGAGATTACAATGTTTCCAGATATCAAACCAACTACCCACGGTATTTTGTCACTCGACCCATTGGCCCTCCCATAGTCCAATGGTGTCTGTGACTATGGTCATATCACCTCTTGGCTGCCCCAATGGTGAAGATTATGAAGTAATGTATACAAAACCCCACATACCGACTGTAACTTGGTGATTACATAAACTTAATCACTGTAATTATAACCTTTGAAAATAAACATGCTTTTGTAAATAAATTTGATAAAAAGAGAATGACTCACATTATAAGCATGCAGATTCATATGGCCAAAGTTTAGTCTACAGATAAGCCTTGATATATTGCAGATTTATACAGGCAGAGCTTAGCCTATTGATTTAGCCTTGTAACCTAGTGCACACGAACTAGGTAGATAACTTAATACAACAATTACGATAACTCACGAGATTAAAACCCTCACAACGAATGACAAAGTGCAATCACTTAAACATCCATCGGATTCACAACGAATGACAAAGTATTCCCCGAGTTCAGGTGGTACTCAAACATCCTGTCGGAATCACGACTAATGACAAAGGATAGCGCTTAAACATCCGGTCGGATAGTTTCAATCGATCGGACATTGAATCGTAGCAGCGATCGAGTTAATACCCGGTATCGTAGCAGCACCCCGCTATACTAATTAGTGATTTTGAGACTGTTTCTATAATAACTCAACGTATAATTGGAATTTGATCGTCGAACGAACGCCAGGAATCAAGTCCCACTGCCCTCTATTTATACCTGAATTTTGACCAGGCTTACGGACCGTAAGCCTCATCCCTTACGGTCCGGAAGGGACGCGAAGGGTCATATGGTTGACACGTGTGTTTGGAGTTCAGCTGAGTCGACGGAATTGATATTTTTGAATTTGACAGCAAATTATGTGGATAAGCGTAAAATAGGAAATACCCCCCTGAGTTTTAGGGACCCTGATCCTGATTCTGATTGTTCTGGAAATTTTAGGGTTTATACAGGATTACTTAGGTGTCTTAACTAGAGTTTCTTTTTAAACAAAATATAATAATAAATAATAGTTTCGATGAGAGTTGTTATGGTTTGGGACAAAAGGGAATAAAAATGGTAAGAAAAGAAAATGGACCCATTTTATAAATTTAGGGTTCAACTAGAAAGCCTCCTGGTATAAATTTTGGGTATAACTTCTGAGCTATTTTGAAAATATATAAAGCACTCGTATTAAGTATAGTACCCCTAATTCAACCTTATCCCGATGTCCCGAGACCGAATCCCAACAACTTAGTCGGGCAGAGCCCTGACATAAGTTATGAGACTCGGATCAATCGGAAAGGGTAGCGGTGATCTAGAGTTTAAAACACTTAAAACGAAGTAGAGCCTTTTTATTATTATGGGGTAATAATAAAAATAAAAATTAGAGCTATAGATTTTGAGAGAGAATAATGGCGACATCTGATGGAGAAGGTAACGAAATTTGTTGAGTTTGCTTTCTATTTATATGCTATTTAGAACTTGTTGCTAAAGTTTTAAAGTCTCCACCTATATACATACGTGCAGGTTTATTGGAGTTTCAAAGGTAGGTGTCAATATTTTTCTTTTTAAATATTATTTTGTTATTTTATGTTTTGATCTTTATCTGATGGTATGCATCCATAAGAAATCAAATGCTAAAGATATTTTATTATTTTATCTATTTTGAATTTCGATTAACATACGTATACAATAACAATATTTTTGTAAATTAAGTTTATTATTATTATTTTATTAATTTATATATTATAATTAATTTAACTGCTTTACTTATTTGGTGCTTATAACTTCTAAAATATAATGTTCTAGAAAATAATGAATATGTCTTTAGAACGAGAATATTTTTGTCTACATTTGGGTCTAAGTTTTATTTAAAATAGAGTAGGTTCAAAATACAATGTATTTTTATAATTTAATTATTATACGGTTCCTAGGCCCGTCTAGGAACTTCATATTTCTAATAGTCAACTTACCCGTAGACTACCCGTCTAATAATATAAGTTTTTATATACTTTTATTTTATTAGAAAGGTCACCTATTAATTAATTAATATAATATTTCAACCAACTATATAAAATAGTGTTTTAAAACTATTTGGGTTGAATATTTATATTAAAAATAAACTAGTTACTAGTTACTAGTGGTTAATAAATTTAACCAAACCTATAATTCTTATATAAAAATAGGGATGTTACATAAACATACGAACACACACTCGTCACTATAGCATGATGGCATGGATTGCTTGCTTACCTTATGATGCGTTGAGAGTATGCCATAGTCCTTGGATTTTTGTGATCTTATTACTTTGACGACCTCCGTTTGACATCTGAGTTTGAGGAACCATTTGACATGAGTTAGGAGGAACTGAGATGAACATGCAAATCACAATATTATTGTGGGGGCACACATAATAATAATGTTGGGTGCATGCGAGTCCCAGTGAGCCTTAACAAGTGGAAAAGGGGTTCCGTTCCGTTATTTGATCGATGTGAAACATAACAAGCCTATAGGGGCATAGCAGTGATTGTCTCCTACTCGAACGTGACCTTTTCACTCCTCTCTGAATCTTTTCAAATCTCGATGCTATCGAGTATTACCTGAACACCCATCTGGACACCTAGCGAATCATGTAGAATGTTAGGTGCTTAAACGAACGTCCCTGAGTTGGATGTCGCAGCGTCGAATGATTGATTGATACCTTTCTTACTCCTCTTCGTTTGCTGGAACTCATGTATTGACGTCTTAGATCCCGAAGTGTGATCACTTCTAAAATACTCTTGTAACAGACCGAGTATTACTCAAGAAATTTGCAACATCGATGGACAGGAGGATGAGCGTAGTACTTTACCGACCTCAGTACTTGACGACCCTGATTACCGGCAACGAGCACCAGCGAATTGGCTTCAATTGAATCCTTAACCCTTGTCAGCGACTCATGGGAGTCAACTCTTACGAATCAATCAGGACATAAGCAATGACAATCGACTATAACGCGGAATGTGTAACTGCCAGCACAGTGAGTAGTACTTTAGGACGTGGCTCAGAATGTGGAAAGATGGACCTCGATGGCGAAGAATCGTAGGGCTACATTTCGAGCAACGACATTGGGAGCAGCAGTCACAGCGACAACAAGGTATTCGTAACCCTAGCCTACAGTAAGGAAATAAAAGTGAACTACAACATGGATTGGTTGTGGTTAAGTTAAGAAGAAAACGACCAAAGGAACAACAACAATACTTGAAATACTTGTAATGAAAACAACAACACTAGAAATGATGCTCATGGAAGGGCATTTAGAATTGGCATGGGCGACGCCAGGACTTTAGCAACATGGTAGCTAGTATGAGTAGTTAATCGCTTCGTCTTTGCTCCGTTTGACCCTGATGTAACTTGTTTGGACAATATTTGATTACGTGATATGTGGTTTTAATAGAATGTTTGTATGTAATATGATTATGTGTGTAATGTATGTATATAGGTACTGTAGTCGCACATCACAAACCTAACCGCACAATTTAATTCGGATCATGAACACCTTTGGGCCGCACATTACGTTCTATCCATTCACTCCTCTCGGCCCACTATACTTGCACTCGAGACCAAGGGCAGCCCAAGTAAGGGTTCGGCCCACTCCCCTTATCCTCTTATACGTTTGCACGCACCCATTAGTAGGGTTGCTTCTTATAATTTAGCAAGCACAAGAAATACACAAACCCTAGCTCTCTCTCTCTCTCTCCTTCCCTCTCTTGTTCGACGGCAGCCCCACCCCCATAACTCGAAGCCTACTTTCTTTGCAACATGATCTTCCTTGTCTAGTATCACATCACACACTCCCGATTAGTGTCTTTGTTATTGTTCGATTGTATGATCTTTAATGTGTTGTTATCATGTGTTTTGACTAGGGTTTCACGTTAGAAGTTATGTTAATCAAATATGATCATGAAGTTTGTTTTGTTACACATGAAACTGTCTTGGCATAATGATTAGAAACATATGTTAGAAGGAATGAACTAAGGGGATATAGCAATCGCATGACGTAGTTTTGATATACTTGGTATTTTAAAGAGTGGATATAGGCTACTGGAATTATGAGCCGAGAATATATGTTGCATTGTATTATCGGTTTGAATTGCATGTTAATTCACTAGGATGATGATTGATCAAATGCTTTGAATGATGAGTTGTTGTTGATTGTTCTTGATTAGGATAATTAGGGTTCATATGAATCAAGGAATGATAAACTGTTTTGATCTATTTTGAATAACAACTGATCATGACTATTGTTAGAGAGATTTGGAAACGTTGGAGTATTTTTAGAATTTACTAAATAGATTGTAACTGACTCCCTAAAATTATGGCATCACATTCCCAATCGCACAAGATCTGATCGTTTAAGGTCTGATCGTACAAGAGCAGTCGCACAAGTCCCTGATCGCACAAGCCTATATGTGTTAGGGTACAACTGGTTAAGCACACCGTATAACCCTTTTAAGTACAATCGCACAACATCTTGTGGATCGCACAAGATTGTGCTGATCGCACAAGATGTTGGGCCGCTCCACATGTTAAGTTGTGATATGTTGTTGGGCCGAGCAGCCCAAAACCCCAGTCGCACAAGTGTTTCGAATCGCACAAGATGATTGTCTGTTTGTATGTTTGGTTCGTATGGGTTTTGTATTGCATGTTAATGGGCCGGGTTTGTTTTCAGTCGTACAACCCGTTGTGAGTCGCACAAGATTGTGTTGGACGCACAACAGGTTGGGCCGGATGATGATTGGGCTTTATTTGCTCGCACAAGATGATTGGGCTCGCACATGCTCAACGGCCCAATCATCTGAGTCGCACAAGTTTGGGTTATGTCTATGTGAACTGTATGCTACTGTTAATATGATCGATGTGTTTGCCATGTTCGCTATGTGTTGTGACTTGTTATCTTATGTGTAAACCTACGTGCACTACTTGAACCTATACCTGACTTGTATGGTAACCATGTTAGGACGTGGTTGACCACTAGCAGCTTGATTGACCTCTTTGTGTATCTGCTGAGCAAACCGAGGTGAGTTCACACTCTCTATAAGGCATGGGATTCCCGGTGGTTTGGGAATTGGTTAAGAAGCTAAAACGAAACCTACATATTCACCTCTAACAGGATATGTACCTCCGTCCTCGGTTGGGAAGGACGACTACATTTAACCTGCGTATTCTCGGTTGGGTAGAGTACATACCTCCGTCCTCGGTTGGGAAGGACGACAACATATAACTTACTAGACAAAACTCTATCATTAAGTCCCTCATTTTTATATCGACTTAATCGCCGGGCCAATGGCGAGCGGGTCATTAGTTAATAGCGCTATTAGGGTTGACAAGCCTCACACCGTGCCGGGAGGACGGGCGTGTACTAATGGATCTGGGCACTTAGTCAATGATGATAGACATTGACGTAGGCACAACTTTCTCAGTCAGTTGTCGATATGGTAACGGGTCTAGTGGATAACATGGGGTAGCCCCCACAGCATATGTTTTGGGAAACAAGGAACTGATTAACTACTGGTTTTCAAACGAACTTATGGTTTTTGGAACAACTTTAAAATGAACAACCAACTGTGAACTCGCTCAACTTTGTTGTTGACTTGTTGTTACATGCCTTGCAGGCTTTTAGGTACATATTGTTGGAACTTGCTGTCTGGGATGCTGGAGTGGTCATGGGTCAAGTCACAAGGAGTCACAAGACATGTCTGATGGTTTTTTTTAAACACCTGTTTTATGGAACTCATAACAAATTGTAATATGCTTCCGCTGGATAATAACTCTTGTATTGTAACACTTACTTTAAATAAATGAAAGTTTTATTTTATTTTTATAAGTTCAATGTGATTGGTGGCTAAGATCCTGGTACGTCACACGCCCTGCGGTGTTTCCGCGAGTGGTATTTTGGGGGTGTGACAAAAACCCTAAAGGGTTACAAAAGCGTATAGTTGTAACGTACCGGAAAACACAAAAAAAAAAATCAAACCTGAAAACCCGAAAGGGTAACAAGATCCGGAAGCATGTCGGAAAACATGAATGTCACGATCAACAGCCAGAACCGAAAGCACAGAGCTGCGTAGCGGATCATCGGTGGTGGTAACAATGTAGGCGGGACATAGGTAAGGTAGTGGTAATGAGGGTTTAAGCGTTTAAAGACAACCGATCATCAAAATAAACGGTCATATTACAAAGAAGGGAACATCGGAGCTGGTGAGCGACGGTGGGACATGATGAGGTGTTGGGACAGATGGGAAAGGTGCACAAATGAAGGTTTAACTTTATACCCAACAAATGTACAACAAAACTATAATCAAGTATGACACATCTATGATCCATGTTTAATCTAACAATTAAATGTTTCAAACTTAACTAAAAGAGTACTACAAACCACTTACAAATTAGTGTGTGTATAAACATCACCTATTTCTCTGTTTCTCTCTCTCCCATTAAACAAAGAGTACTACAAACCACTTACAAATTAGTGTGTGTATATATAGGGTTAGGATCATGTGAGAAGCACTATGCTAATTGAGAAACATGAGAAGCATTCTAGACCACACATTTTCTCTAAGCTTTTCGTAATATACAAAAGGGTTAAAAAAAAGACGTTGGGGGCCAAAAGAGTTAGAAAAAAGACGTTGGAGGCTCAGATGTTAAAAAATTTCTATGTGGGCTAAAAGAGTAAAAGTGATATAACCACAGGGGTCAAAATTGTAATTTACTTAAATAAAAAAAAATAAAGAAATGGTACGATAAACAAAATTTTGTAAGCCTTTCCAGAAGGATTTTTCCTTCGGGATATCTCCAGTTTTAAACTTCTCCATTGTGCTTGAATTCACGAATAAAAACCACATCATCTCGGGTGGACTTTTTTATATGGCGTTGGAGAAAGTCTTATATTATGCAGACAAACTTTTTATCTCTCAACCTGAATCATTCTTTATCTTCAGGATTTTTACATACGTTTTTTAGGACGTCACATTCGCCATTTTGGAGGTTACATACGTTTTCTAATCACAAAAGTTTTTTTAGGAATTTACATACGTTTTTAGGTCATTATTTTCTCTCTAGAACGTCACATACGTATTTTGGGTTCCACTTTTTATATGTAAGTAGCAAAAAGTTTCTTTTAAGATTGTTACATTTGTAACTCGTATGTTACATATATTACTACACCCAAAAATTAATTAATGTACAACTTATACTTATGCTAAAATTTTAATTTCATGAAAAAAGATAACTGAAACAAACTTTTTATGTTACAGATTTGTTAACTTCCCATTCATAATGTCTAAATAACAAAACCAAAACCCATCATCCTTTTATCTAAAAATGTCTAAAATACAAAACCCTCCATTGTGCAGATCGTTCTTTAATCTAAAAATGCCTAAAATACAAAACTTATCTATTCCTTCAAGCTTCCTATTTTCGATATGGACAAAACATCTATAAAACGAGTAATTATTTTTTTTTTCCAAAACATCAAATTTATTCAAAACTCAACCTAAAAACAAAAAATTAATTACCAACATAAATACTGTAGCATTCTTCACTTGATTTATTCAAATCCTAAAAAAACCATGAATTTATTCAAATCTTACGTGACATATATGAAGAAACATTACGAATAAATCAACAACTGCGATGGCAAATGAAACCTAAATCTGATGTTGAACCCATACAGCATGGATGGAAGATGAAACCTAGATCTAAAGACAAAATGAATGATCAAACAACAAAAACTCAAAACGAACTGAACTGTTTAATCTCTGAACCTTCAGGTCACCGTCCTGACGTTTTTCTTGTACAACATCTGAATCGTTTAAGCTTAACACGAAGGCCACCCTTGTTTGAAGCTCGAGAGTCAACATGTGAGGTTTGTATGCTTTGATTCACATAATCGGTCATGGGTTGGGTTGGTGTTGGTCTTTAAAAAAAGCCACCTCTTTTTACTATTAATTATCCCAAAAAGTTTGTGTGTTCTTATTTCTTGAGTAAAGTGCAATTTGCGTCCTTGTGATATGGGGCAAAAATCAACTTGAGCCCCTATTTGAAAAAAAAAAATGGAAGCTTGTGTCCCTGTGGTTAGACCACCCTTTGAGTCCCTGAGGTATATTGTCATTAGTTTGACCGTTTGAAGATGGTTGAAAAGTCTATTTTACCTAAAACTTATTGTGAAAAGTATATTTTACCCCTATAAAATCCCTAGAATTTCATACCTAGAAGAACACATCTCAAAATCAAATTGTCTGAATACCTTTCGAAATCTAGGTAGAAATTATCAAAAGACTTGAAGTTAAGTTTTTGTTACAAGTCAGATTGGTGTCAAAATCTGAAGGGGTATAGTCCCAAAAAGCCGCGCAACCCCCTGAAAGGTCGCACGGGACCATACTCTTTAACCAGCAATTTTCTTGATCGCCAACCTCGCGCGAGCTACAACATACCTGTGTAACGCGGCGCGAGGTCCACATAAGAGTAAACTCCAGTTAGCAACACTTAGCATTCTAAAAGGGACATCTGAAAGCCCATGCCGCGCGCATGATAATAACGTGCTCAGCAAGAATCGTGCGTGACTACGGCGCAAGGCCTTTCCAGATGGTACACAAGGTACAAGTGGCAGAATAAAAGAGCCAATCAGGGTCCTTCTGTTCCTGCGCAATCGTGCTCCACGATCGTCTGACATGCAGGAGACAAAAAGTACTGAAGGACGCCTATGTGACACCAATCATAGGACAGAGACAACTGCCCCACGATCTCCACTTACCTGCTGATGGCAGAAGGGCGACCAGGCCGACAACAGTGACACGTGGCTCCAATCACATTGCGCCAACTCCACAAAGCTCCTAGAAGCCACTAACAGTCGACACCAGTGAGACAAAGAGCATATCCTCCATGTTGTCGCCTTCCGGCCCAAGGCCCATCAGCCCACACCCTCTTACACCTCTCCGGCTATAAACAGAGACCTTCACTTCACAGGTTAATTGATTCCATTCCCTCTACTCTCACTTAATACTTTATTCTCTCCCCCAAAGCAGTCGCTTATTCTCACGCCGGAGCCCGGTTAAGAGGGAAACCCCCACATTCCCCTCTTAACGAGTAACGGTGTTTTGTTTTGCAGATAAACCACGATCATTAGGAGCTCAGGAAACTTACAAGAAGATTAACCATTATGGTAGAAACATAAACCAAACTGATTAGTCCCATAATTAGTTCCGTGTTTCTTCATTGGCGCCCACCGATTTTTTCTACAAACCACTTTCATCTTCTTATTTCCTGAGTTTTCACTGCTTTTCTTCCTTCGATCATGGCTGGTCAAGGAATCATTCCCGAATTTGTTGGTCTTGGAGCAGACCCTAACGCAACGTTGGGGGTGGATAATCAAAACATCCAACCCCAACACGTTGAAGAAATCGGCGAGATCGAGATGGCCAATACCGGGGGTCCTCGCGGGAGCTTCACCCGCATCAATCAAACTACCCCAGGAAACAACGGTGTTGGACCATCGAACACAGCTCCACCTCAGAATATCTCAGCGCTATTGGGGCTACCAGAGGGCGAAACCCCAGCCTCATGGTACGCCAAGCAACTCGCCACCATTAACGCGGCATATCAATCCTTGAGCGCGCAACAAGCAGTTCTAACGGCAGAACCTTCCTTGGTTACACCAACCGGCCCAAGTCACGGGCCGCGCCCGATGCCACCACCGCAAAATATCCAAGGAAGAGCCAACAGACCTCCCCCTACCCGAAGACTAAGCGTGCAGGACACGCGCGACACACGGGGGGAGACAGAAAGCTACTATGACGAACCGTCAAATTTCCAAAGAGGCCCAGTTCATAGCCGGCTCACGCCGCGCAACATGAACGATGAGTGGGAAGAAACTGACCCGAACGATCCAACCTGGGAGAACGATGACGAATCTTCGGTCTTCAATCGTTTGCAAAGTAATCACGAGTATTACAAACCAAGGCAACACGTTGGTTATACCGAGGAGGCGGAGCGTGACTTTCGCCTCGCCTATCGACCAGAAGAAGCTATAGAGCATTCGAAGTTCATCCCAAAGATAGCACTAGCGCCGCTCAAGAGAGAAAAGTTGCCTCCGACCGTCGGAAAGTTCAACGGATTGACTGATCCAGACGATCACGTCAGAGTGTTTACTAGCGTGGGCTGCATGGGAGGTTGGAACATGCCCATGTGGTGTCATTTGTTTATCCAAACATTAACGGGGGCTGCTCGCGCCTGGTTCGACAGCCTTCCTCCGGGAAAAATAAAATCATGGGTAGATTTCAGGACTCAGTTTCTGAGTCACTTCAGTCAGCAAAGGCGATACCAGCGCGACACAGCTGAAGTTGAAGATATCTGGCGAAGAGATAATGAGGGTTTGGAAGATTTCATTACGCGCTTTAACAAAGAATGTTTGGAGATCGGTGGCGTGAGTGA
>JARYGA010010992.1:0-29819 GCA_030545235.1 Helianthus tuberosus
TCACCCCCACAGTTAAGAAAACTGAAAACAGTTAGAGAAAAGGGGGACATGAACTCACAGTGAAGCGTCTCTACCAAGTATCTCCAAATCAGAAAGCTGTGCGACGACCTACAAATTCTAATTCTATTAGACGGACGGCCAGGCCTTAGCTTTATAGTTTAAGTTTTTGGGAAATAGTTAGACAACTATTTCGTGTTTATGTTCTGTATATACTTGGTAGTTAAACTCCTTCCCAAGGATGGGGGATACAATACACGTGCGTAAGTTACGTCTTAATAATCGAGTGGTAATATAATTACCGGTGTAACTTATATATTCATGTGAAAGCGTTCGTATTATTTTGGATTCGTTAACGTTTGTAAATATTATTTTTACTCCTAAAAATAATATTTATGTATTTCCACAAAATAATCATAAACAGTGTGTGAAAAATATATATATTTATCACGTTGAATTTTGTGAAAATCCCACCTCCGAATATTAGTAAATAAAGTCATGGCGAAATTTATATTTCGAAAATATGTCAAAAATAATTCTAACACTTGTTGTGTAAATATTTCTAAGTGTTAGGTTTTTAGAAAAATTTCGCCAGAGTTTCCTCTGTAACTGGAGGTGGCCACGCTTTCAAGCGTATCGTTTTCTTTTAACAAATCAAATCAACAACTTCTCAACATTATCAAACCACTTTTCAACGTTTTAACTAGTCAAAGATAGACATAATCGCAAAAATATACGAACTTGTGGTTTGTCTAAAAATATGTAGTAAATCTCTTTACTTTTACTGGATCTTTTGTGTAAATAATCCGATTTCGTAAAAACCTCGTTTTTAGAGAAAATCCATCTTTACAACTTCTAGTAACATTTGACAAAACTAGTTCTTTGTCGGATCTTTTCATTTCACAAGTGTTTACACACTTGTGGTTTATAAAAATCATGTTTGTTAGTGTAAGATCCATCCTTTAAAATACATGACTTCTTTGATATGTGGTTCTTTGAAAATACCACTTGCAGATGCGTAGATCCGCTAGTTTTAAACACCATTGTACAAGTTAAAACATTTTTACACAAGTTCTTGTTTCATGTGTGGTAGAGCTTCACCCTTTAACCCTTGTATCATTTCAAAACAAGCTTATGTTAAGATCCATGATCTTACCAAACCGGGTTAAACGGTGATCCGAGCTACCACAACATAGATCAGGTCTAAATAAGCACATATTTCAAATACTACAACTTTTACACCACTTATATGTTATTAACCACCATTTTTAGAGTTTTTAGTAGACTTTAATGCTTCAACATATAAGATTCCGAGTTTTAACCGACAAAAATCCTTTTAACCACTTTAGATAAGTTCAAATATGAGATTTAAGTGTTATACCTCTAGCTCAAGGCTAGGGAAGATTCTTGATGAAAAACGCGTGGATAAAAGCTAAGCAACGAGGTCCTTCGTGTTCCGTTTGCTCCAAGGCTCCTAATACGTGACCCTTAACGCGTGTGTGAGCTTGGAATGGCTTGCTTGAAAATCGAAAATGGATGGGTGAATGAGGGGTGTTCGGCCGAGAGTGTAAGGGAGAGGGAGAGAGAGTTTGGTCTTGAGTTGTGAGTTGTGAAGTGATTAGGGTGTTAAGTGGTAAACTTATAGACAAAGATTAGTGGTATTATCTAATGGATCTTGTGCCTTCTTGATACTAAACAATAGGATTTTAATAATAAATCAAGTACCAAGTATTGTCTCCCCATAGTTGGGGCCGATTAAAAGGGGGGGGTACCTTGTTCGATTTCAACTAGGTGGTTAGGAAGTTAGTTATGTTAAACTAAGTTAAGTTAATTGTTTAACCTAGTTAGTTATGTATAGCGTGTTATGACGGGTGTTAGGGTAATCAGGGACCCTAACTGGCTCAGAAAAATATAATTAGTGAAAATAATAATATTTTCATGTTCCGGGTATAGTCCGGTTGTTCGGTTGGATAGTAATCCGTTAGAGCGTTACTAAAGCTTTAAAGTGTCGTTATTAACATTTTTTTTAGTGACACAACTTATTCCTCCAAAGTGTCAGGAATATTTTCTCATGTTTTGGCACTTTATTAGTTAGCTAGAAGCTGAATTTATTAAGTAAAGTGCTGAATTTTGTACTTTAAGTACGTTTTAGGCACATCCGGTCATTGTAACTTATCCCTAGAGACGCAGTTCTACAACCCTTATATCCCTACACTCCCCATGAGTGTAGCAAACTATCTCAGGCTCTTTCAGGCCTTAGAGGCAGTGTCTGCCTGATGCTGGCTTTATCAGCATGTTCAATAGGTTATCCGTGTATTGTGCTACTGTGCTTTTTGTGCATCATGTTTGTCACTAAGGTTCAGTATGTAAATAATGTAGTGACAGCAAGCAAGTATGATGCAAGTAAGTTCATGTATCAGTATTCAAGTAGCAGTTCATCAACTAGTTCAAACAAGCACAGTAATTAAGCAGTAATTAATCATTAATTAAGTCGTACGGATACCTGGTTTAGTGCGGGTTGTCACACAGGAAAACTGATAAACTTGGGAAACGCTGGAAGATCGCTGTAGGCGATCGTATCGTGTTGAAAGTCTCACCCTGGGAGGGTGTGGAATTCTTGGGAAGCATGGCGAGCTTAACTAACGTCACGATGGACCATTCAACAGTCTGAGAAGAATCGGTAGCGTAACGCGATGTCATTTATGTTTCGGATCTAAGGCAGTGGTTCTCCGATGAAACACGTGCGATACTTTTACTGGAGGAATTTATCGAACACATGGACCAGGAAGTCATGGTTCGTTAACTTAGTTGAATTCCAATCGTGAGTGTTCGTTGGAACTCAAGACGTGGACCGGAGTTCACGTGGGAGCGCGAGGATCAGATGAAGCTCAAATATCCTCAACTCTTTCCTAACGATCAATCTAAATCTGGTACTACTGGTGAATTTCGGGACGAAATTCCTCTTCAAGTTGGGGAGGATGTGGCACCTGAGGAAAATCTGCAACAATATTGATTTCTCACTTCACTCTTTTGTGTTTACTTGTCAAATTTCGAGACGAAATTTCTTTCAAGTTGGGGATGATGTGACAACCCGAACTTTCAAGGTTAGTAACGTTAGTCTTGTGATTCTAACTTCTCGTTATTTAATTCTCTTCAATGCGCTGTGTTGAACTTTCGGTGTGGTATTAACTTGGTTATTCTAATATGCTAGTATATTGGGCCAACACACACACATACTTGGGCCGGCTACAACCAAACACACGTATTTACCCAAATCATAGCTGGGTTGGCTACCATTATTAGTGTATAATGAGCCCACTTCTTATGGACTTTGCATATGTGGATTACTTAAACTTGTGTTATTTATTGGCCTGGTCTCGCAAGCCCATACCGAACCAAGCCCACCTTAAAACCTGATTAAATTCTTGTTTACGTACAAGTTGTATAAGAATATTTGAATGCTTGCAAACCCTAACCAACCTCACGTCCCTCTTCCCTGATTTGCGACGAGCAGTAGCAGACCCCCCCCCCCTGTTCGAGATAGCACCTAGATCAGTCAAGTTCTGGTTAGTAATTCCGAATTGTCGAATTTCATATTTGTGTGATATTGTTTATGTGTGACAGTAAATGATTAGGGTAGGTTATGTTGTGTTCTTGCATGATAAACAATGTTTAGGGTTCATGACATTGATTATGTATGCTGTAACAGATTAGATTGTATATGTGTAAATTTATGATGTTATATATGATTAATGAACATAGTCTTGAAATAGATAATGGTGGCTGATAATTGGGTTACGCAAATTGTGGATTAGGGAATTGATTACAACGATACACTATATGGGTATGATGATCATGTGTGAGTAATACTTGATTGATTATTATGTTTGGGTCAAATGGGTATGAGCCGAGAGATCCCTCCTGTTGTGATAATTTCATATGTATAGGGGTAGCATAGTTAATGAATAATGATGAATAATTATTGTGATCTAGAGGTGGTTGTAATGTTTAACCAATGTTTGTGTTTTGTGGAATGATGAATGCCTGATTAAGTGTTAGTCGTTAGGTGATAATGTTTGATTAATTATTTTAAGTTAGGGATGAGTATAATATGCCATTCAAATGTCTATTACATGATAAGGTGGATTTGTTAAAAATACATGGAACCCTTGCAACAAGCATGTTATTATCGTGACTGGCACATGATGACCCCCCCCCCCCCCCACCATGTTGACAAGTTGAATAGACATAATTCAGGGGATAGTTGTTATTGAATGGGCCGCACACAGTGGATTGGAAATAGGACCACATGGTTTTTGGTTGGTAATGGGCCGCATAAACCAGAAATAAAACAGGGATTTCAGGTTATGGGCTGCCGAGTTTAATGGGCCTTATGCAATTTCGGTACAAGACCCATTTGTAACTAAAATGTTTATGGAATAATATGAATTATTATAGGTTATTGTTAATGTATGTGTGATTCTTTGATTTAGGAGTGAACTGTTAATGTGTGGTGTATGATAAATGAATTGGTAATATGGAAAATACATGTGACCCGAATCTGCGTCATAACCTGTGTGATAATACGTGCCTTATTTGCTTACCATATGTGGAATGTATGCAATGGATAAGTGAATTCCGTGAAAATGAAACTGACTATCATTGGAACCATATTAGGATTTGGGGTGCCCAACAATAAAACAAGTAAATAATCCTACCGAGCAAACCAAAGGTGAGTTCATCTCTCTTGAGCATGTGTCCCGGTGGTTGGGACAGTCTTTGGGTGTCCCTGAGAGGGATTGGTTTTTGGTAAATCATGGGTATTCCTGAGAGGAATACGTCTTGTGGGTAAATCTGGAATGTTGGATAATATACTCATCCTATCACCTTTAAAGTCCCTCCGTGTTGTTTGGTTACCTGAGAGGTAACAAGGTATTAGTTAGTAGCGCTACTTAGGTTTGGCAACCTCACCCCGTACCTGGGAGGACGGGTGTTGAACTAATGACCTAGTCATGACCAATGCGTTGATAGGAGCATTGGAGAAAGGGCAATGTAAATCAGGAGCCGTCTTGTATTCGGGATATTATCAACATTGTAAATTCAATGGATTAACTATACACTTGGTAACCAACGTTTTCGTAAAACTTTGAACTCACCAGCCTTGTCTGATACACTTGTTGCATGCTCGCAGGTCGTTAGATATCTTGGGTATGGGAACTTGCTGTCTGGAGTAGCTGGAGTGGTCATTGGTCGAACTGGATGGATACATGTGTTGGAATTACTGATATTATACATTTGTTTTGAAACAGTTTATCTATGGTTTACTATTTGCTTCCGCTGAACAATGTTGGAATTATTTAAACTTATTGTTGATAAGTTTTTATTAATAAGTGATGATTTTCATTTAAAAACTTGTATGGGTTCAACATGATTAGTGGCTCGTTATTGGTTTGTCACACGCCTAACAGGGTTTCCATAGGTGGTATTTTGGGGGTGTGACAATATAGTTTTTGTTTTACATGGTAGAATCGTAGTTTAATCGGTGTCAGAAAAATTGGTTGTCTCTTCAACGCCAACTATTTTTAAGGCAGTCTATTTGCGCTTTTTTAGAAAATTTCCAATTTTTTTCATTTTATGGGTATTCTATGTAGCTCGAGATCATCCGCTGCTGATTCAATACAATTTGGTGTAGTTCTAATTCATCCAGTGTTGTTAGGTATAATACGTGTTTCGGTAAGTTTCGGTGCAGTCAAGATTAACTTCCAGTAGATTCCACAATAAATAAACAAACAAGTAAGAAGTTGTTTTAGCACTTCGAATTGTTACTTAACTAATTCACAAACTTTGATTTGTCATTGTCGTTAGCAGTAAACCTGGGAGGCATAGGATAGCAAGAGCCACCAGAAAAAAAGAGAAAGGAAGAAAACGAAAGTTAGCGGTTAAAAACCAATGACTTTACTACATTAATGAAAAAGTTTATAAAATCTTTGTAACTAACAACCACCTCTTCTAAATGTGTAGGCTGCAAATATTGTGTCTTCAAGCCTACAACCTCCATTCAAAATCTAGATGTTTTGAACTACATTAAGGAAAAAGTCAATTATCATGCAAAGTTTCAATACGAGAAAAACATATTGGTGAAAAATTTTGCAAGTATGTTTGAACTAGATCTAATCTTATAAGGCAGACTTTATGGCCAAAAACTCCTCTAGGGATGAGGCAATAGGTATATGAATGCAAACTAATTGTTTTTTTTTTATCTCAAAATTCATATCTACACATACCTCAAAGTTGACAGTTCACTTCAATATAATAATTAAAAACACAAAAAGAAGGAAAGCATAGCCAACAGAAGCTTAAAAGAATGCTTTCGAATGATGTTAAGAGCCCTAAATTAGTAGGTATTTTAAATTCAAAATCTATATGTGAATTGCTTCATAGAACGTAATCAAGATCTAAGAATCATTATTTGATTTTGAGTTTTGGTATGTTTATTTGTAACTGTTCGGAACAGTATTGTGTTAAATACGAGCACTTGCCAGATTATTCAAGCAATTTGAACCAAAGTTTCAGTTTTCATATTAATATACACCCTTTACAAGATATATCTAACTCATTTTCATTGCTTTTTTGTTTACTTTTTTGCTTTCCTTTTGGCACGAAATTCTTGAGGTTTTAAGTTTATATAAGAGAATGTTATGTGTTCCGCTCGATTCATAGGACACTACTATACTACTATATAAGGGTATATCTAACTCCTTTGATTGTTTTTTTTTTTTTTTTTTCTTTTTTGCATTCCTTTTGGTAGGAAATTTTTTAGGTTACAAATTTATATAAGAGAATGTTATGTGTTCCGCTGGATCCATATAGATTCAGAGGACACTACTATAGTACTATGCAATATGTTCCTTCGTTGTAAGCTCATGACAAATACATAGTTGGTGAACATAGGATAATATAAAATATCGAAAAAATAAAACGTTTTCCGGACTGTTTTTTTATTAAAGTTTAAAGTTATGCATGTTGATGTGGAAATAGGGTAAAAATGTTGAAATAGAGGATTTGTTGATGTTAGTGATGTTAAGGTGACCCGGGGTGGTCACGTTATGACTCCCATCACTCGTGAAACTCACTTTCAACACCGCCGCCACCCAATTTTTCACCCACAAAATTTTGTAACGCGTGAACAACTTGACGCGTTATATATCTTAGTTATGTGAGGGGGATTGTTGGTTTGGGGGGAAATTGTTGGGTGTGGTTGTGAGTGATGACCATTTCCAGTAAAAAGGGTTGTGAGTGATGGAATAATGGTTGATGACATGGCAGAACCTGATTGGATGTTGTGAGTGATGGAATTGTTTGTGAGTTATCACACCCCTACCCCCTAAGAAGAAATAGTCAAATGAGGAAGAAAAAGTCAACCGAGTGAAGAAGATAATGGATGGAAAGTTTTTGTAAGTTTTGTTCATTTTGCAAATATTTTGTTTTAAGTCTCTGCATTTTGGTATTATTATTATTATTATTATTATTATTATTATTATTATTATTATTATTATTATTTTGCTATACTTGAACTACTATGACAAACGTAAGGTTCAAAGTTAGTTTGGTTAATTTTCTTTCAAAACTTTGTCATAATTTTGTATCAGTTATCTCATGTTTATTAAGCCTTTAGATATACTTTAACCTAACTTAACTCCACCTAAGTGACACATCAACTTTTTTTCCTCATTTCACTTTGTCTCACTTTAAGACCACACGGGGTGGCATCGTTATTTACCGTGATAAATTTCTATCACTCGTGGAACACCGCCCCGCCCAATTCCATAACGAGTGATAGAGTATCACTCGTTATATATATAACGCGTTGAAAAACTTTGGTGATGAATGTGTATCTTGTACATTGTGCATTAATACTTGTACATTGGAATCCCATCACTAGTGATACCAACCCCCTACATTTCTATCACTAGTGATAGAATATTGGGTGATGACATGACATTATTTGATTGGATAGTGGGAGTGATAGAAACTATCACTAGTGAACCACCCCTCCTCCCCTAAGGAAATAGTTTAACATGTTAATACAAAACTCATTTAATACACTTTAACATTGGGTTTTTGTCTAAAAAATAAAATAATAATTAATCTAATCTCCTAACATTGGGTTAACATGTTAACACATAACTCATTTAATGCAGTTTAACAAAAGTAGGAAGTGGTTTGCAATGTTAGTTAACATGTCATGTTATTGTTAACCCTTTATATGTTAGAGTACACCCCATGGCCTTATGATGCTAGATTCTTTACAGTCTATTTTTATGTTCTTACCAAAATGTAGTTTTTTTATTGTCAGATGTTAGTAGGGATCAGTATGGTATCGGACCGCTTCCGAACTGAACCGGTAACAGTCTTGAAAAACGGAACAAATGGGTACCGGTATCGGTTTTGTAAATAATCGGGAATGTAGAGTACCGGTTCGGTACTGGTACACAAAGTGCTCATCTCTAAATGTTTATAGCTTACACATTTTGTAGTTTGTTTAGTTTATATACGTGAACGTAGGATCAAAATAGTCAAGTTGATTCATTTGTTGATTAAATTATAACAATAACGGAGTAGCTCTATGATATCTTTGGGCATTAATATAAAAATGTTAAGTAGTCAATTAGACCATAAGGTATGGGCTTCGGCAAAGGCCCGTCCCCCCCTTTAGGCACGTCACACACCGCCCCCAAGTGGCCCAGCGCGGCACAAGCGTCGGAAATCAGACGGTGGAGACGGGGCATGCTTGGTGGGGTCCATTCAATATATCCGTTGATATAACGGCTAATTTAAAAAAAAATTCAATTTAATTTAAAACCTTTATAAATACCCACATATCTATCAACTTTTATACCAAAATTCACCCACTTTCTCCAAACAACTCCCACATTTTTATACAAAACACCCACATAATCTTCTCTAAAAAATACACCATGTCATCTTCTTCTTCATCGGGTTTGACGGACACCATGGAAGCTGTAAATTTTTTTATAAACAAGGTAGTAGAGGCGACACAAATAATTTTGGAAGAAGAAGAGGAGGAGGAGGTTTCGTCACAACCACGAAACAGGAACCCACACATCGAGCGAGACCGAGAAAGTTAGTGATATTTTTATTCTTATATTTATATTCTTATATATTTATTCTTAATTTTTTAAGTTTATGTTTTTAGTCTTATTTTTTTAATTATAAGTTGTATATATATTTTTTTATCTTGTAGGTGCTAATCAAAGATTAATCGTTGATTACTTTGCCGACGAGCCGCTGTACTCGGAGGCTATTTTTAGACGCCGTTTCAAAATGAGTCGTCGACTTTTCTTGCGTATCGCCGACGATTTAGCCGCTTATCACCCGTTTTTTACCATGCGACCTGATGCTAGAGGCAAAATGGGCTTCACCACCTTACAGAAATGTACTGCGGCGATTCGTCAACTTGCTTATGGGACGACAGCCGATTCTTGGGACGAATACTTAAAGATGTCCGAAAGAACTGCTAAAGAATGTTTATACAAGTTTTGCAAATTTGTGGTGAAGCTCTACAGCCAAAAATATTTGCGAAAACCGAATCACAATGACGTTCAAAATTTGTATCAACACCACCAAGCAAGGCACGCTTTTCCAGGCATGCTCGGGAGCATTGATTGCATGCATTGGCCATGGCGGAATTGTCCTACCGCTTGGCGAGGAATGTATACGCGAGGCGATCAGGGACATCCAACAATAATTCTAGAAGTTGTTGCGTCTCAAGACCTATGGATTTGGCATGCTTTCTTTGGTATTCCTGGTTCGAATAACGACATCAACGTTCTACAAAATTCAGAGGTTTTTGACGATGTTATAAAAGGGGTCGGTCCTGATACGAGTTTTACAGTTTCGGGCGTGGAGTACAGACGCGGGTATTATCTTGCCGATGGAATATACCCACAATACTCTACAATAGTTAAAACGGTTAGGCATCCTGCGGATGAAAAAAGAAAGAAATTTGCCAAGTTTCAAGAAGCGGCTAGAAAAGATATTGAACGGTGTTTTGGGGTTCTCCAACAAAGATGGCATATTATTGAAAACCCAGCACGCGCTTTTACACCCAAAACGTTGCGATACTGTATGTATGCTTGTATTCTGCTGCATAACATGATCCTCGAAGACGAAGGACATGCAATTTGTGAGTATGACGAGAACGCGGTGGAGGAGAATAATGTTCCGATTAGCGGAGAACAACAAGATTTGAACAGGTTCTCGTTACATAACGATTTCACACATGTCAATCTTCAATCGGACTTGATCGATCACATTTGGAGTCTCGGAGAAAACAACGCGTAGTTTTTTTATTTATTTGTAACTTTAGGCTTTTTTTTTAATTTAAGTTTAGGTTTTTTTTAATGTTACTTTAGGTTTTTTTTTATGTTACTTTAGGTTTTTTTTTTAATGTAGCTTTAAGTTTTTATTTAAATGTAACTTTTTTTATTTTTATTTAGTTTGTTTTAATTAATATGGCAAAAAATAAATAATAAAAAAAATGGGGGAGGAGCATCCACCACACCCTTGGATAGTCTCCAAGGGGATGGTCCTCCCCCCATGCTTACGTGGCGCTTATGTGGAGGATAGTCCATTTGGAGACTATCCTCCCCATACCCAATGGTCTTACTTTTGTGTTTGCATCAGAATAATCATGTGCTTTGATTTCAGTGGATCGTTGGTGATAAGATATAGTTTTTTTTTTTTCGGAAAAGACCCAAAATTTAGAATTCTCTTTACGCCTCCAAAACGGTTAGAGCCGCCCCTGCTCTTCTTTAAACCACTTTTTGGTGATGATTATATTATACTGTATATACATTTACAAGGTTTTACAAAATTGGTAATTATATTATATTATACTACATATACATTTACAAGTTGGGGGAATAGTCTCAGGTAGCTTGCCTGACATTTTCCTATTAGTCCAACCAATTTACGATTTTATCCCAGTTTAAAATTACGCTTTTGCCCTTAGTTTAAAATTATATTTTCACCCCAAATTCAAAATAAAATTATGTTTTTGTCCCTAGCTAAAAATTACGATTTTGCACTCAACTCAAAATTATGTTTTTGTCCACAGTTCAAAATAAAATTATGTTTTCCCCTAGCTCAAAATTACAATTTTGCCCCAATTTCAAAATAAAATTATGATTTTGCCCCTAACTTAAATTTACGCTTTGGCCCCCATTTCAAAAATTACACTTTTTCCCCAGTTAAAAATTGTGCTTGCCATCGTTTTGGTTTTTTTGCAAAACTATAGTAGTATTTTATTTTACTTGGTTGCCTCAATGTAACTTTTATTGTGTTAAGCAGTTGTCTAGCACTTGCTCATTGGTCCTGATAAATTAGTATTTTACCCCAGTTTAAAATTACAGACCTGTCATCGTTTTACTTTTTTTTAGCAAAACTATGATGGTGTTTTGGTTTAATTGATTGTCTCGATGTATTTTTTTATTGAGATCTTGTTATTAGTAGTATTTACAAATAACCTAAATACATGCGTACATGTTATGAAACTAGGAAATATTCGATTTAACGCCCTGCAACGCGAGAGGCATGACACTAGTTAATAACTAAATCTTGGAATTTCATTAGTAGAGACTGGCACGGATTTGATTAAAACAAGTGGGGTAAAATTGAATACGATGTATCATAGCGTGGGTTAGAATCAAATACAAAGTTTCTTAAAAATAAGAAGTCGTAAGAAGGGTATGAAATGGACTTCGATTGACCTCATCCAAGCGGCATTGGAACTCTCTCATCGAATTATACTATGTGAGATTTTAAGTTTTTGTTTTTATTTATTTAATTTGTAGATTTTAGACTTTTTGTTTAGGTTGTTGTGTCTTTTTATTTATGATTGTATCTTTTCTATATGTGCGTTATTATGTCTGTTTTGTGACTTATTATGTCTTTTTTTCTTTAAAATTGTGTTATATTTTATGATCCATTGTGTCTTTGTATATTTTCTTATTGAGCATTTGTAAAATAACTTTACCCAGTATGGTATATCTAAGCTTTTCTTTAATTTAATAAAACTATATAAGCTTATAACATATTATTTACTAAATTTAATTTTACTTTGAATCCGTTAATTAATGTGGTGACATGAATATAACTCGTTTAATCATATTTGTTTTATTTTATATTTCAGCATAAATGTATAAAAATATATAGGTAGAACAAAAACACACATCTATGAAATAATAATATTTAACACGATTCATTTATCTAAATGTGTTTACAGGTTCAACTTAAAATTGAGTCGAACTTAAACCCGTTTAAGCTATACTCGAACCCTCAAATTCATGTTCAGTTAGTGTTGTATTAGAATTAACCCTGATACACATACGTAAAAAGTTCTTTTGAAAAAAATATGGAAAACCATTTTTTTTTTTCATTTTTCTCGATAAAAAAATCTTTCACGGTAATATGAACAACTAATAAAAGTGCATTTTCTGATGGTGTAAACATTAATGGGGCTAGGATTCGTTTCTTCAGTTGACTTTTTTTTAAATCCTACGTGCTTAAATGTTTTGGTTCTACATGGTATGTGGTAAATATGTGTAGCTTATTTTAACCTGAGAGTAGGGGAATTTAGAAATGAGAAAGTGGTATTGTACTTTGAAGTAGATTCTATAAGGAGTATATAAGTAAACCGGATATACTCTATCACCACTTTGATAGGGGTGGTAGAGGCTTTGTGTTTCTTAGTTAGATACTATGAATTATGTAACCTTTACCATTAAAAAAAAAAAGTAAATCAGATATATATAGATACCTTCAATTATGATTAGCTACAATATGTGTTCAATATTCCCATGTAAGCTTAACTTAGCAACGATGTCTGTTATGGCTTTGTATTCTGATTATGTGGATGATCGAGAGACAGTTTTCCACTTCTGTGCGGTTCAATATATAAGAGGAAACCATATAGATAGAAAACCCCCTCGTGGACCGACGTCATCCAAACACCTACCTCAATCAGCATTAGAAATTGCACATGGGTATAGATGATCCCTATCAATGGGTATCTAATGTGTGCAAAATGCAACATATAAATTACATCAAATGAGGCATAAAACTAACCTTTTTTTAGTACTAATGTTGGAAAAAGTGTGTTTTTGTCTTCCTTTTGTATTTTCAGGATTAAATGAGCTCAAATGAACAAAAGAAGCAAAAAGGCAGCTAAATCTAACAATAATACAAGAAAAGGAATAAACGTGGCATGCCCGACCCCCCAACAGCATCTTCCCAAGCAAAACAAGAAAACAGAAGGCTGAACACGCCCCGTGCTCAGTGAGCACGGGGGCGTACCCAAGTGTCTGCAGAAAAGACAAAGTTGTAGAAGCTTCTATCACCCACCACGGGGGCGTGCCTAGAGGTGTACAAAAAAACTGGTTTTAGAACCGAAACCGGAAAAAAAATGAAACCGGTTTTTTTTTTAACCGGTTTTTTTTTAACCGGTTTTTTTTAACCGCCGGTTTTTATACCGGTTACTATTCTTGACTTCAAAAACCGGTTATTAACCGAACCGGTTATTAACCGAACCGGTTATTAAAAAACCGGTTTTTTTGGGAAAAACCGGTTAAAAACCGGTCCCAACCGGTTATACCGGTTATTGTTTTGGACCTCAAAAACCGGTTAGTAACCGGAACCGGTTATAAAAAAAACCGGTTTTTATTTTAGGTGAAAAAACCGAAACCGGTTAATAACCGAAACCGGTTTTTTGAAAAAAAACCGATTTGTACACCTCTAGGCGTGCCCAGCGGACACGGGGCCGTGGTCAACTCTAAGATTCGCAGAATCTGAGGAAATCTTGATAGTACAGATACGCTTCTGCACACGGGGTCGTGCCCAGCGGACATGGGGGCGTGGTCAACTAATGCAGACAAACTGCAATTAATGAAGAAAGATAAGGAAGATGGACACGGGGCCGTGCCCAATGGACACGGGGCCGTGCCCGAGCTGCTGTTCAGGCTATAAATAGGGGTGCTTGGCTCATTTGCAAACCATCCCTTGGCAAACCACATCTCTCACACTACACCCACCCTCCACCACCATCACAACCCACATCCACCACCATCATCCATCATAGAGTGTGTAGTAGTAGTCTCGGGATCCAAGATTGATCGTAAAAGTTCTTGACCATCAAAGGCCATGTTTGCCTAAGTCTCTTACATCACTTGGTGAAGACAAGTGTCTAGTGTAATACTTTTTATTTTTAATCTTTTCGCACTTTTTATTTGGTTATGTATTAATGACTTTAATAACTAGTTTCTTATGTTGAAGGTGATTCTTCCTTATCGTTTGTCCGTGGTGTCTTGGCATTACTGTCTATATAAAATAAAAGATTTTCACCATTCATATCTCCACAGTCTATATGGAGATATGTTGGCTACCTGGTCGGGGGTTAAGGGAACGGTTTGGTAAGAGTCTTGCCTTGTTCAGTGTATAGATCCTGCAAGGACCTGGGTCAAATTTAGTAGGACCTCCTTCAATACCCACTGGTATTGGATGGCGGGGGTACAAACTCTTTGATCCCCTCATATGTAAGCTACTATTAATACTTTAACCCGGTTATTTAGGATTGTATCCTTGCTGACTCAGACTACTTAGCCAAGGGTAACGTCACCTTCAAAAGAGGGGCCTACCACATTATGCATTAATAACTTAATTAATTATCTTTCAATAATCCGACCCTTTAGGATTGTATCATTGCTGACTCAAACTACTGGGTTCAGGGTAACGTAACCTTCAAAAGAGGGGCCTACTACAATAACTAAGATAATCTCTTAAAAAGGTGCAAAAGTGCGGAAATAATCAAAGGTTACACTACACACGAGTCGGATCCAAGTGATTCATCTTGTATATCTGTTTTTACTTTTATTTTATTTTTTAACATTTTAGTTAGTTTTATTTTTCTAGTTTAAAAACCTTTTTTCTAAACTTTTGATTTAATTAGACGTTGAGGATAAACCGGTACTAAAAGCTCTTGTGTCCTTGGACGACCTCGGTATCTTGCCAACACTATACTACGCTCACGATGGGTGCACTTGCCCATATGTGTATTTAGTGTTAGTAAATATCGTGTTTTATAAATTTAAAAGTTGGCTAAAAAAGTGTAAAAAGGGCTTAAAATATATATTAAAAACCATACACACTTCACACGCATCAAGTTTTTGGCGCCGTTTCAGGGGACACAAGGATTTTAAGAAAGCTTAAAATCGATGGCCTAATCAGTTTTTCAAAACCTTTTCAAAACGCGCGCACAGTTTTCTGCATTTTAGTTTAGTTTTGCATTTACAGTAGGTTGAACACGGGCCGTGCTCACTGAACACTGGGCCGTGCTGCATATTTTTCATAAAACACCCAGATACAGAGCTTGAACACGGGGCCGTGCTCACTGAACACGCCCCGTGCTCAACGAAATCAGTAACCTTAATTAAAACGCCCAGATACAGATTCTGTACACGGGGCCGTGTCCACTGAACACGGGGCCGTGTCCAGCCTCTGTTTCCGTTTTTATTTTTGTTTTCTGATCTCGAGACTTTGTTGTGGTCTGCTGAGTGATTCTCATGGATCAATACTTAGGAGGTTACAACTACACCTATGAGGAGGCTGATTATAGGGAAGACTATTGCACTAATTGTGGTAACCCGCACTCGGTTCAATATTGTGACTTATTTCAACCATCCACTTCATACACTTACTATGAGGAGCCCATGTACGAGCCATCAACTTCATACACAACCTATGAAGACTAAAGGTATGAACCTCCTCCCTCATACTCATATTTTGAAGTACCAATGTATGAGCCTTCATACTCATACTTTGAGGAACCAAGATATGAGCCACCACCTTTATATGCTTATTATGAGGAACCATGGCGTGAACAACCCACCTCATATGAGTATTATGAAGAACAAAATTACGACCCTTATCCATCATATACTTACAATGAAGAACAATGGTGTGAACCATCTACTTCATATGGGTATTATGAGGAACAAAGGATCGAACAATCGGATTCAAGCTTTGAGGATCCCGATCCTTATTCTATTGCCGACATAACCGATAAGATAATAGAACACATTAAAACTATCGAACGTTGCATATTTGAATCTCGCGCAAGGAAAGCGGAGTCCCGCGCAAGAAAAGAATTAAATAAAAAAGAGATAGTTGAAAATGTAGAAATGGAAGAACAAATAAGTGAAAAACCGACACATGAGTTAAACAACGAAAAAGGTGAGTCCGACAACGTTAAAATTCAAGAAGAATCTAATTTTGAAAAAATTAATCTCTTGTCACCTTCTTTCGAAAATCATTGTTTAGTACCCACTCATGCTAAGTTTTTAAAAGAGTTAAACACTAACACTAAAATTGACGAAACGGTAAGCATTAAGTTAACTAATGATCAAACCTCGCTAATAAAAGAAGATCCATTTGAAATTAACATTACACCGGTTCCATGTTTTTTTTCAAAATTCATTTATTAGTAATGTCACAATTGATAAAGATCTTTGCGTTAACATAATGCCCAACTACATTTTCGAAAAATTAAGTATTAGTGATTTTTCTCCACTTCAAATACCCATTTTTCTATCTAATCGGAAAATAATAAAATCAATCGGTATAGTTGAGGATGTCTTGGTTCAAACAAATCAAATGGTAATCCCAACCGACTTTGTCATCCTCGATGACGCTCCTCTAGTGTTGGGACGACCTTTTGTAAAAACCCACGAAGCTTTGAAAAACCGGAAGTACAACAATCTATATATTCAATTAGGGGCATTTAAAAGGAGTGTCGATCTTGAGCGATCAATGAAATATCCATTCGGCAATAATGACCCCCTAATTGAAGATGAAGATGAACCACCCGATACAAGTGAAAAGATTGATCACTTTGTTGAAGAAGAGGTCGCTATAAAACAAACTTTCAAAGTTCTTGATCAAAATGAGCAACCAAATAAGGAGTCTCCTAAAGACCCACCTCTTGAGCTCAAAGAACTTCCGAAAGATTTGGAATATGCTTTTCTAGACAAAGATGGTAAATCACCTGTAATTATTTAGTCTAAATTAGGTAGTTTAGAAAAAGAGAAATTAATTAATCTTTTGAAAAAACACAAAAATGCGATCGCTTGGAAGCTTGTAGACATTAAAGGAATAAGTCCTTCCATGTGCACGCACAAAATTTTAATGAACGATGACTACAAATCGGTAATACAACCACAACGTCGAGTAAATCCAAATGTTCAAGAAGTGGTTAAAAACGAGGTCATCAAATTATTTGACGCCGGACTTATCTACCCTATCTCCGATAGTCCTTGGGTAAGTCCCGTTCAAGTAGTTCCAAAGAAAGGAGGTTTGACGGTAATAACTAACGAAAAGAATGAACTAATACCAACGAGAACCGTCGCAAGATGGAGAGTATGTATAGATTATAGACGATTAAATGAAGCAACAAGGAAAGATCACTTTCCTTTGCCCTTCATTGATCAAATGTTAGAAAGATTATCCAGTGATAAATTTTATTGTTTCTTGGATGGTTTTTCAGATTACTTTCAAATCCCGATAGCACCCGAAGACCAAGAAAAGAAAACCTTCACATGTCCTTATGGAACTTTTGCGTATCGACGCATGCCATTTGGTCTATGTAATGCCCCCGCAACCTTCCAACGTTGCATGATAGCCATCTTCCATGACATGATAGAAAAGATAATGAAAGTCTTCATGGACGACTTTTCTATCTTTGGGGATTCATACGACCAATGCCTCGATAACCTTGAACGAATGATATCCCGATGTGAGGAAACTAACATCGCCCTTAACTGGGAAAAATGCCATTTCATGGTAACGGAGGGAATAGTACTCGGTCACAAAATCTCAAGCGAAGGAATGGGGGTTGATCGAGCCAAAATAGACACTATTTCTTGATTGCCACCCCCATCCTCCGTTAGAGCTATCAGAAGTTTCTTAGGGCATGCCGGATTTTATAGGCGGTTTCTCAAAGACTTTTCTAAAATCTCAAGGCCTCTAACAAAATTACTTGAAAAAGATGCCCCTTTCATCTTTGACAAGGATTGCAATCAAGCATTTCTAACCCTAAAGGAAATGCTAGTCAATGCACCTATCATGATAGCGCCTGATTGGAAATTACCTTTCGAGATCATGTGTGATGCAAGTGACTTTGCAGTTGGAGCTGTCTTGGGACAAAGAAAAGAAAAGCATTTTCACCCAATCTATTATGCTAGTAAAACATTTAACGATGCACAAGAAAATTACACAACAACTGAAAAAGAATTACTAGCTGTGGTATTTGCTTTTGATAAATTTCGTTCTTATCTTGTTCTTTCTAAAACAATAGTCTATACAGATCATGCAGCCATTCGATATATCTTCAAGAAACATGATGCTAAACCACGTTTGATTCGGTGGATTCTACTCCTCCAAGAATTTGATATTGAAATCAAAGACAAAAGAGGAGCAGAAAACACTGCAGCAGATCATCCTTCACGCTTAGAAGACCCAGCTTTGGAAGCAACCAGGGACGAGCAAATCGACGAAAAATTTCCAACGGAGTCCCTAGAAATGGTGGAATACAGAGAAGAGCCATGGTACGCCGACTACGCTAACTACCTAGCTAGCGGTATAGTCGCAAAAGGTTGGCCACATCATCAAAGAAAGAAATTCTTTGCTAATGTAAAGTATTATTTTTGGGAAGATCCTTATCTTTTCAAAATGTGTGCCGACCAACTCATCAGACGATGCGTACATGGTAGCGAGGCAAGAAGAATTCTCCGCCATTGTCATGAAGGTCCATACAGAGGACATCATGGTGCCCCTAGTACCGCTCGAAAGGTATTTGATTCAGGATTTTATTGGCCGACCATTTACAAAGACGCCCAAAGTCTTGTCAAGACATATGACGCTTGCCAAAGAACAGGTAATATTTCTTCCAAAAAGGAAATGCCACAAAATGGCATTCTTGTTTGTGAAATCTTTGATGTGTGGGGACTCGACTTTATGGGACCTTTCCCACCGTCAAAAGGAAATAAATATATACTTGTGGCAGTAGATTACTTGTCTAAATGGGCCGAGGCCGAGGCACTTCCAACAAATAATGGAAGAATCGTGGTAAGATTTCTGAAAAAAATTATTCTCTCGTTTTGGAACACCTAAAGCATTAATAAGTGATAGAGGTACCCATTTTTGTAACCAACAACTTGAAATTTTTTTAACAAGATATGGGGTCTATCATCGGGTCTCAACAGCATATCACCCTCAAACAAACGGACAAGCCGAAGTGACTAATAGAGGTTTAAAACGAATACTTGAAAAAACCGTAGGGTTAAACAAAAAGGAATGGGCCGATAAATTAGATGATGCTTTATGGGCTTTTCGAACTGCTTATAAAACAACAATAGGTACAACCCCATATAAACTCGTCTATGGAAAAAGCTGTCATTTGCCAGTAGAAATAGCTCACAAAGCCTACTGGGCAATTAAAAATGTAAACCTTGATCTAGAATTTGCAGGTAAAAATCGATTTTGCCAATTAAATGAATTACACGAATTAAGGAATTATGCATACTCAAACTCTGAAATTTATAAGGAAAGAGTGAAAAATTTGCATGATAAACACATTAAACCAAATGAATTTCGAGTAGGAGATCAAGTTCTATTGTTTAATTCACGACTTCGATTGTTTCCTGGTAAATTAAAGTCTAGGTGGTCAGGACCTTTTTCTATCACCCATATTTTCCCACACGGTGCAGTAGAAATTAAATCTCTGAATGGAATTCCATTCAAAGTCAATGGCCAAAGGCTGAAACTCTATCAAGGATTCATTGAGGATGAAGAGGAAGAAATCTCGCTTCAAACGGTCGAAGAATTAAAGCATCAACATCATACCTGGTAAGTTACGAACAAACGGGACGACATCTTCATCGGTAAGTCTTCTAACTGAGTTTTGGGAAAACAAGGGCACTCACACGAGCACTTAAAAAAATAATAAATTAAAATAAAATTTCTTGGCATGAGGCCGTGTCCGCTGGACACGGGGCCCGCGCGACTCTCGGGATAAAACCCCTTTTCCAAACAGTTTCTTCATTCCACACGCCCCGTTTCCCCAAAAACTCTCTGGTTCAGGCGATTTTTCCGCAGAATTTCGACGTCTCCTCTACTTCTAACAACATCAAGGTATGATTCTATCATCATTAGTAGTTAGATTAAGCACTTGCATGTAGTTAAAACATAAAAAATTTGGGGAAAAATCTAGGGTTCTTGAACTTCATCCGGATCGATCCTCAATTTTTTGCGTAAATCTGTTAGCATTAGTTTAGATTAGTGTTATAGGAAGTAAATCCACTTGTATTGTTCAAAGATTCGCCCGATTTCTCACAAAAACCCCAAACCCTTATTTTTGAACCGAAAAAGATAAAATTGAAGGGGTAAACGGTTTGTTTTGGGAAAAACGGCACTTGGGGTTTCATTTTCGGGGGAAACCGCACCTACTAGACTAAAAAATTTCAAGTTTTCGGGACCGGGTCGAAAAATGAAATTTTTGAGTAACAGACGCTTGGACACGGGGTCGTGTCCGCTGAACACGGGGCCGTGTCCATCTAACTGTTTTCAGTTTTCTCCGAAAATCTCACTGTTTCATGCTAACTTTTGGTGTATTTTTTTCAGATGTCTAAGAAATTCACAAGGTTCAATGCAAGTGAGCTCGATGCTAAAGCAAGATACGATGTGCTTCGAACCAGACCGGAAGAATACCCAAGACAAGTGTGCATGGATCTTTTAGCAATGGTGAACCAACTTGACCGGTTTAACAACATAGTCACCGGCCCACTACGAGCTGCCCTAACCAGTCGACTTCGTTCAGTCCACGAGTATAATCAGGAATTCTATAGCACGTTCGTGTTCAATTCAAGGTGCGACCCATTTGATAATGATGGGGTAGAATTCCGATGTGGGGGAACCAAGTACTCGATTTCGATGGCACAGTTTGGGTCGATAGTTGGGTTGTATGCGGAGGAAGATGCGGGTAATGAAGAAAACACCAGAGGGTTACGTGAACTATCAGAAAACGAACGCCAAGCCACTTGGGCTCAAATAGGAGATGGGATCTACAACCCAAGCAGCACTAAGAGCACTAAGCTGAGGGACCCTCTTTACCGTTACATCCATAGGGTCCTCACTTACTCTCTTAGCCAAAGGCATAACAGCAGTGGCGTCGTTGGGTTGAGAGATCTGGTGGTCCTTCATTGCATTCATAACCGCAGAAACCTCGATGTTCCGTATCTCCTGCTCCAAAACATGCATTGGAACCGGCTTGCTACTCCACCAACCCCTATCTTCTTCGGGGGGTGGATATACCGTCTCTTCAAGCATTTCGTAAACATGCACAGGTCTTTCCAAAAGAGCCCATGGTCGGGAAGAGTGGACATACACATCTGCCGCTCCATAAACTTGATCTATGAAGCCGAAGACGGGTCGGTTAGCTTCCAAAGAGTCCAGGGGCATGCATGGAACCCGCAAGAGGCACTCGTCCTTCACGCTCCACAATTCCAGTACCAGCCCCACGGTGATCCGGGCCAATCCTCCTCACAAGGAGGCGGTTTTCCTAATTTTCAAAGTTTACATGATTTGTTACAGGAAAACATCATGTGCACTAGGAACACCTATAACATGGCGAGCAACACGTACAACCGGGTCGGAGCGATTGAGAGAAACATCTCTGACATTCAGGATGACATTGGGAACATCCGGGAGTACATGGCGGGGCACGGAGGAGGAGATGATGATGAGGACGAGGACATGGACTAGGCGGGAGGAGCGGAGTTAGGAGCACCTGGTTGGTGATCCCACAGGTTAACCCCTTTTCTTATGAACAATTTCCGGCCTGCGTTCCGTGTGTTGAACAATTTACTTTCCTTTAACTCTTTTTACTTTCTGCATTTGTTTTTCTTTTTAACCTTGTGACGTGGATGTTTGAACGATGGTAATTTAGGATGTTTGCTATGGTTTGGAGTAGTGTTTATTGATAAAACAGGTACATACGAGGCTTAGCGTACTAAACATTAGTACTACTAAAGCCGGGACAGGAAAACCGAAGCTAGAAACCTGTTTTTCATCCTTGCAGACTGTCTACACGGAGTCGTGTCCGGCCGACACGCCCCCGTGCCCACTACCCTGGACCTGCTGTTTGTTTAATTCTGCAGATTTTTGCCAGACATGGGGTCGTGCCCAGCCAACAAGCCCCCGTGTCCACCTTCTGTAAGTACATGTTACTAGCACCCTGACCACGGGGCCGTGCCCGGACACCACGGGGCCGTGTCCAGACGCCCAGTAACTTAAAATTTTGCTTTTTCACACCTTTTTACACGTCCAATCAACCTAAAAACTTATTTTTGGGACACATTGAGGACAATGTGTAATTTAAGTGTGGGGGGATGCTAAAACCTTGAATTTTGCAAGTCCTAATTACAAGCCTTACACAAAACTCTATTGGAATCGCTAAACACCCCAAATTTTTTTCAAAAATCTTTCATTTTTCTTACTTGTCTAGGTTTAAATTGGGAATTTCAAAGTTCTAAAAAGGTAATATTTTTACAAATTTACAACCGATAGCGTCGTGATAAAAAGAACCAACATAAGAAAATTATGAAACGGAATGACAAACCTAGTTAAAATTTGATTATATATACTTGATCACATAAAAACCCATTCCTACAAAAAGTGAGTTTTGAGCCTTTATTGAGCATACAAATACACATCTTTAAACTAAATGCTCATTTTTCGTTTCTTGTGTGAATAGCCGCTTGGTTCTTACGGCTCTAGAACTTGCCACGACGATACATTCCCAGTCCTTACCAACTTAAACCCGAGTAAGTAAATGATGGAGGCATTAGGACTAACCCTTTTTATTTCTACACCATTATTTTCTTTTTTTTTTACCACCTACCCAAAATCCCCCTAGTTAACCCCTTTGAGCCTAAACCTTTTCATTTCTTAACCCAAAACAAACACCCTTTTCACCCACCAAAACCCTTTTTCATTTTAAACCCTTTATTTTAGTAACAAAGCTCGGTTTTTGTGTGACTTTCTAATGTAAAAAAAATGATGAAGTTTGCAATAAACCAACAAAGCTCTCAAAAAGAAAGCCTGTTTGAATAATACTTCATTAAAATAAAAAGTCACAAAAACAATATGTTTTGCAAAAACCGACGCTTTTTACACCTTTTTCGCCCTTTTCTACTAACCACTAACCCAACCACCTACCTTTAACCCAAGCCTAACCCTTCACCCCAAAAGTCCTCTTGATATTTACAAAGGTATATAGTTAAAAAGGAGGAGGATTGATTGCTTGGCAAGCTTATAGTAGAAGTAAGTTCCATGCCGCTCTCGAGTGTTTCACAAAAATACATCTTCGGCCGAGTGTTGAGTGATCCCCCGTGAGGTATGTGAACTTGTATATAAATGGAATTTTAAAAAGGCATGTTATGCCCTAATAAGTAATTTATCTTATGTAATATTTTAAATAAATCATGATGAATATGATTGTAAATAAATAAAAATAAAACTTAATAAAGAATCTTGGAAATCCCGACACTCTATGACAAGCCCAAAAACCTTCTCTTCTACCCATTCCATTTGGGAGTGTTAAGCCACATTATAAAGAGTTTTGCTTGAGGACAAGCAAAGATTCAAGTGTGGGGGTATTTTTTTTTTTTGGGTAAAGGGTTACCCCGGTGAATTTTATAAACCAAAAAGCACAAATTGTGCAACTGAAATGTTACACACCAAAACCTTGGCATACCAAGGAAATAACAAAAACAGCCAAACAGACAAAAACGGCCTATACAACACAACCAACAAAACAACCCAGCTCAAAAGAGCAACAAACACAACACAATACTCTACTTCTCAGCCTGGATCAATAGCCATGTTACCACTGGGAAGCTGCCATTTCTCAAGTAACCTTCGAAGACCTGGTCTCCACTTGAATTTGAATGATAATAATCGAAGTCTAACCGTCCGAATGATCTCACGAGCAATCACCATCTGCGTACGTTGGTTTTTGCCGAAGAGCCTATTATTTCTTTCTTGCCAAACAAAATAAGATGCAGCTGATAGAACCAACCTTCTAATAATATTTTCCGGTATCTGCATGTACGAATTCTGATTCATCCAAGACATAATTTCAGCCCAGGTACCACTAACAGTGTCCATATTCGTCCAAGCCTTTATATTATTCCAAACCGCCAATGCAAACGAGCATTCAAAGAATAGATGATTCCTTGAATCTCTATCTCGGCAACACAAAGGACAACACATGAGGTTTAAATTTGTAGCACTTCCTGCCTCCCAAACCGACAATCTATCTTGCGTCTTCAATTTATTCATAATGACAAGCCACAAATGAAACGAGTGCCTTGGAATGCAATGTTTGAACCAAACCATATTAACCCATGGCACTAAGTTTTCACGGTGCCGGATATTATTCCAAATCTCCCAAGAAGAGAAATGACGAAAATTACCATCAAGATCCTTCCATATGAGCCGATCCTGCCTATCAATAAAAATAGGAACCTGAATATTGATTAGAACTGGGAATAAATCATACCAAGCAATCGGCCATTTCCAAGCCCCACCAGCCGAAACCAACTCAGCAACCGAAGACTGAAGATGAAAACCAGCATTAGAGATGCGTCTCGGGCTGATAAAACTACTCAAAGGACACTGATCACACCACATGTCACTCCATATGTTTGTTTGAGACCCATTGCCGATGGAAGACCACATATAAGGCCGGATTAAGCTTCGAATTGCGAGAAGCTTCCTCCATCCCCAAGTCATACGGCCACGGCTCTGAACCTCCCAAAAACTCCTACCTTTAAGCTTATACATATGGATCCACTGAACCCACAGCGATTTTCTGTTAGTAATGATACTCCAAACATGAGTAGATAGAAGGGCTTTGTTGACATTAGAAATACATCTAATACCCAATCCACCCTCATACTTTGGTAAACAGACAACCTTCCAAGCCACTTTAGCCTTAACAGACGGCTGGTTAGCACCTGACCAAAGGAAAGTACGCATACATCGCTCAAGATCATTCACAATTTTTGCTGGTAACATGAAGACAGTAGGCCAGTAAATATGCATAGCAGAAAGAACCGAATTGACTAACTGAAGTCTACCAGCAAATGATAAAGATCTCGTCATCCAATTATCAATCTTCTTAACCATTTTATCCAGTAAAATTTTGCAATCTTTGTAAGAGAGCTTCGTTGATATTAGAGGAACTCCCAGATAACGAACCGGAAGAGATCCCTCTTGGAAAGGCATGATATGGAGAATTTCCTGTTTAATAGGCCGACTTACATTGCCAAAGTAAACGGTACTTTTCGGCAAACTAGGAACTAAACCCGACACACTTGTGAACATCTGAAGAGTGTCCCAAAGAACCCTAACCGACGCCGCATCCTCATTAGCAAATAAAAACAAATCATCAGCAAACGAAACATTAATAATCTTCTGTTTTTTGTAATAAAGATGAAACCGAAACGCATTACTAGAGTAGGCAGCCTTCTTTAATAACAACGTGAGAACCTCCATGACAAGAGTAAATAGATAAGGGGATATAGGATCTCCCTGTCTGAGCCCTCTTTTACCCTTAAAATACCCATACAAGTTACCATTAATGCTCAGCGAATAAGATACATTCGTAACACAAACCATGATCCAGTTAACCATCTTTTGGTGGAACCCAAACGCCTACAGAACATCCTGAAGAAATGACCAGCTCACAGTATCATAGGCCTTTTGTATATCAATTTTAAAAGCACACCTGGGCGGGCCTATGTTTAAGTGATAATTGTGCATAAGCTCCTGGGTAAGAAGAATAATCTGTGATTTTCCTACCCGGGACAAAGGCAGACTGATTAATATCAACAAGATAATCCAAACTACCTTTAATCCTGTCAGTGAGAATTTTACTTATACATTTATAAATCACGTTGCAACAGGAAATCGGCCTATAATCCGTCACCGAATTAGGAGAAGGAGTTTTCGGCACCAGTGCAATGATAGTGTGATTAATTTGTTGAAGCATCTTACCATTATCAAAAAAATCCAGAATGGCTTTCGTAACTTCATCACCCACAATATCCCAAGAGTTTTTGAAAAACGCAGAAGTGTAGCCATCCGGCCCCGGGGCTTTATTTTCTCCTATGGAGAACATAGCACTTTTAACCTCTTCCCGGGTAACGTGCCGAATCATATGACTAGCAACATTCGTATCAAGAACATTAGCAAATAATTCATGATTCACCAGCTTGATAACTTGGTCCTGGGTACCCAAAAAATCTGAGTAATGCGAGACCAGGACACCAAAAACATCATTTCCATTAAACCAGTTCCCATGAACATCTTGAATACTATGAATCTTATTGCATGCATTCCTCATTTTAACACAATTATGAAAAAATTTCGTATTCGAGTCACCTGCTGCTAGCCATTCTGCCTTGGATTTTTGCTTTAGAAAACATTCTTCATCATAAGACACAGCATTGAATTCCTGAATACATCTAGCTTCGGATTCTCGAAGAGCCAGGTCCAATGGGTTCGCGTCTATAGCCTTTTGAATATCATCCAACTTCCCTCTAAGCTCCTTTACTCGGTTATGCAAATTACCCTGAACAAACAGAAGACGTCTCAAAGGAGACTTGAGAGCCGACAATTTCATAACCACCGAAAACATAGTTTTACCCGGGATCACCTTAGCCCACTCTTTGGCAACACAAGGAATAAAACCCTCCTTACTGGCTAAAAAGTTAGTAAACTTGAAAGGCTTAGGCCGATTATGTTTAAACGGATACAAATGAAGAATACAAGGTGAGTGGTCCGAGACCCGATAAGGATGAAAAAAGACATAAGCATCTGGAAACAAATCAAGGAACTTAGAATTGCTCATAGCTCTATCAATTTTCTTTAACACCCCTACACCATTTTCGGCTTTTGATTCCAGGTGAACCGCAACCCATGACTTTTAATATCCGAGAGTTGATTATGTTGGACACAATCATAAAACTCCCTCATCCCTACCGGAATTGTAGATGGCCCAACTAAGTAATCATCCATAGAAAGAGCCGAATTAAAGTCCCCTAGGACCACCCACGGTCTGTCATGAACGAAACATTTGTGCTTACATAGATCATCCCATAGAGCCCTTCTATCTTGGTATTTATTTTCAGCATAAACAAACGAGCAGAAAAGGACATTATTATCAGACTTTATACGAATTTGCACATGTAAAACCTGATCCGATTGAGCTATCACCATAAGATCCAATAAATCCTTGTTCCAACCAACAATGATCCGAGTACCTCTAGAACAGCAGCTACCATTTGAGGTCCAATCCCACAATCTAAACACCCCTTTACAGATTCTATCAAGATTAGCGACATTAACATGAGACTCCAAAATAGCACACACCTGGAGACGATTTTCAGAGACAAGTTGACGAACCTCTCTTTGTTTCAGGGGAAGGTTCAATCCCCTTATATTCCAGACTCCTATACTACCCATGGACACCAGCTTGACCGGGAGTGCTTGCCCCCTCATATTTTTTGTCATTAGTACCAGCACACATAAACTCTGAAATTTCAGTTGTGTTTTGCTTTACAAATTCATCATCCAATGAACTATCCTCCTTGGTATTACTCGTACTTGGATCCCCATCAGCCATTTGATCCAGAACCGAAAAAGTGTTCTTTAAATTCAGGTTACTATTAGCTCCCTGACTTGCATTAGACTTGTGCCGCTCCCCTTCAACACTCTTTGTTCCGGTTGGCCCTGAACCCGCATGGCTACTCTTTTGTCTATAGATAACTCTAGTCTTTTGCTTCTTTTGAGGAAATCCATGCTTTGCAACTTTCCTTTTATCGGTTACAAAACCCTCATCATCAGTTGTAACTTGTTTCGGCTTCACAGTTGCAGATTTAGGACACGTAGTATCTGAATGGCCAAACAAACAACAAGCCGCACACCTATGAGGTTTCCACTCATACTCAACATCTACTTTTTCCATCAGATAACCTTCTTCATCCAGCTTAGGGATAGCAAGAACAATGTGATCTTTCAAATCTTTATCAGCCGATATCTCAATCATTGCCCGAGCGAAGCTCGTTCTACCCCAATTTTCAGCACACATATCAGCCGTATAGGCATCTAGTCTTTTCGGAACCCCAAGCTTCGACGCTAGTAAACTCAGACCCTCATCAGTATAAACTGCTAGGGGAACATTATGTAACTTAATCCACACAGGCACCGTTTTAATCCCTTCCTTTTTCAAGCTTACCGATGGAGTCCACATATTCAGGAATAACGGAATCTTCCTTACAAGCCATGGGCCTCCTTCTAAAACACTTAGCATACCTTCTTTGGTGTCGAACTTAAAAAAGAAAAAACCACCTGCATTCATCATGAGTTTAGTAAAACCAAACTTGGCCCAAACATTCTTAGCATAATATTCCACAACCGGAAACGGCAACCTGCTACCCAAGAAGTAGCCGTATAGAACATTCTCAAGTTTATCCTGAGCTTTTTTTACTACTTCTTTCGGAATGACCACATCCGCATCCTCTCTTGTTTCCAATGGCTGCATAAGTCTAAAGTTAACCTCTCTCTTGTTCCGGACAGAAGACTGAAGTTTTTCTGCATATGATACTGGCACTGACGGCTCAGTATGCTGATCATTCTGACTTTCAGCTGTGCAAGAAACAGGTTGAACAGGAACTGTGATCTTCTGTAATTCATCAATAACATTAATGATCTTAGGATCTTTCTGCACCATGCCCCGACGAGGAAGCAATGGATTCCCATCAATCTTTAATGGCTTACTAAACAAAGAGGACTTATTACGCAAATCCGAAACATTCATAGAACCCTTCGAAGTAATGAGAACATCCTCATGCATCCTTTCTGATAAGGATTGAAACCCTAAATCCTCCAAACTCCTATCACAATTATTCTCCATGCAAAGTGAAACGTTGAAAACACCCAGACGGCAGAACCATGCAAAGAAAACCGAACATAAAAGAAGAAACCCTAAGCGACAAAAGCAATAGAAACCCTAATCAAATAAGAAACGAAAACCCTAATTCCAATTTCAAAAGATTAGAAACCAGGGTAGAAGTCTAGAAACCTTACTCAGAAGGATCGACAACACCCCAATACCTAACCCAGATCGATCAAAATTAAGGTTGAATATCAAGAACTAGGGTTCCTAATGAAATCGCCAAAATTGCCTGAGAGACCAGAGAAAAGCCATTTCCATCTTTTAACACTGTTTCAGCACCTGGGGGGTATTTGATGTGTGCAAAATGCAACATATAAATTACATCAAATGAGGCATAAAACTAACCCTTTTTTAGTACTAATGTTGGAAAAAGTGTGTTTTTGTCTTCCTTTTGTATTTTCAGGATTAAATGAGCTCAAATGAACAAAAGCAGCAAAAAGGCAGCTAAATCTAATAAAAATACAAGAAAAGGAATAAACGTGGCATGCCCGACCCCCCAACAGCATCTTCCCAAGCAAAACAAGAAAACAGAAGGCTGAACACGCCCCGTGCTCAGTGAGCACGGGGGCGTGCCCAAGTGTCTGCAGAAAAGACAAAGCTGTAGAAGCTTCTATCACCCACCACGGGGGCGTGCCCAGCGGACACGGGGCTGTGGTCAACTCTAAGATTC
>JARYGA010010993.1:0-34351 GCA_030545235.1 Helianthus tuberosus
CAGTGGTCACCGGGTTCATGTCGAAGACAATCCCCCGTCAGCCCCGCACTTACGGACGCGATGTTCGATCGGGCTCCGGCCGCCGCGTAAGCTGACTTCCGCCCGGAAACCATACTGCCCACACACGAGAGACTCATTTTAGAGTGAACTACTTTTGAATCACTATATCGGGTTTAATTAATAAACATAAATAAATCGAGAATTGTAAACGCCATAGAAGAAGAAAAAAGACGACGTTCTTATACATATGACTCATTTTTTTAGAGATTTAACATGCTAATTGATTAATACCCTAAAATATATAAAAATATGTTACCCTTATTATAATTGACCAAACTCTTCTTAGGCTTTTCTCACATCTATATATTATATAACTAGTGTGGTGTCTATGTGATGCAACGAGAACACATACAATGGTAATCTTGTAACGTGTTAACTTTTTTTTTTTCTTCTTTTTTTAAAGAACTTGTAACAATATTATACTCAAATTAAAAAAATAAAATAATTGTTTTTAGATGTTTTTTATTGTTAGCATATTAACATATGAAAAGGCTTTGTTTATTTAAAAATCGTGAGAACAAATTGGTTTTAAAAGTCTAACAATATTTGTTTAGAGGACTCTCCCATATGGTTTAAAGTTATACTGGTTTAAAGTCTTAAAGTTATACTTTAACCTCCTTTTACACACACATATACATGTATATATGTATGTATATACATATAGTGGAATGATAGAGAAAAAATCCACATGAGTTACGGAAACTCATGAAAATCTTATGTAACAAACTTTTTTTTTCCTAAAAAAATTTGGGTATGTAAGTTACATGTTTTCAAACGTTTTGAGCCAAAAAAGCCAAAAAGCGCCAAGTGGGTTCTTTTATAAAAAAATTTGAAAATTCTGTTTTTAGCATATATATATATATATATAAGCACTGAATTTTCAAAAAAAAAAATATAAAAAAGCACTCGGCGCTTTTTGGTTCTTTTTGCTCAGAACGTTCAAAAGGATGTAACTTATATTCCATAATTTTTTTAGAAAAAAAAAGTTTGTTAAATAAGGTTTTCTTGAGTTTTCGTAACTCAAGTGAGTTTTCTCTCTGCAATTTCTGTGAGGTTTTAGAGTGAATACTGGTGTATTTGTGAACTGAGTAAACAAATCCTGACCCTTGATTTACATCATCAAATCGTAAAATAAACTAGTGTATTTTCATCATGAAATCCTGACATTTGATTTACACTTGTGTATACACTGATGTATTGATAATCAAGGGTTATGATTAGTTTACTAGTGTTTATAATAAAGGGGGTTGTTCATTAATGAACCTATATATATATATTATAGTAGAGTTAGAGTAGAGATATTGGGGACATTAAATACAAAAATAGTTTTAAATAGAGAACTCTAAGAAACATGAATCACATACTCATTTGTACATAATCATTTGTACATAATGTTATCCAAATATAGTAAGAAAGAGAAAAATATATAGTTATGAGATTATATAACCGTTTATGTATAACAGTTAAAATAGATACATAAACATTGTTTATGCACTTTTCATACTTTCTTTACTTATAATTACATCTATACTTTTATCAATTCAACTAAAACTCATATAATTTATTCTAGACTTAGAAAACATCACAATTGTGTATATATAAATTTACCTCTTAAAACCATATAACCTAATTTGAAATATTAATCAAGAGTAATATAAAAGGGACAAGAAATACTCACAGCATCCCTAACAACAAGTGAAGGTTTAGCATTGTGATTGCAAAGATCCAAACACACTTCCATTCCTGAATTCCCACAACCCACCACCAACACTTTCTTCCCCTTATAAACACTTCCACTTTTATACTCCGATGTATGCTTCACCTCACCACTAAACTCCTCCATCCCTTCAATCTCCGGCACCACCGCCTCCGCATTCTCTCCGGTAGCCACTACTAACCACCCGCAAACATACTCCACCTCCTCCCCTTTCATCCCAACACTCTTCACTCTCCACATCCCTATACTCTCATCATACTCAGCTCTTTCCACACTAGAATCAAAAACCGGATTGATCCCAAATCGCTTCGCATAGGCCTCTAGATAATCAACAAACTGTTGTTTATCCGGGTACGTCGGAAAATCCTCTGGGAAGGGCATAAGTGGCAATTCACAGAATCTTTTAGGAAGGTGTAACCTGAGGCGGTCATAGGTTTTGAGCTGCCAAAGAGATGCTATACAATTCGATCGTTCGATAACGACACTTGGGACTCCTTGCTCTTTCAGACAGGCGGCCGCAGCGAGCCCTGATGGTCCGGCTCCAACTATGACCGGTCCAGGAACCCATACTTGACGTCTTGGTTTGCAATATGAAAACACATAATGAGGATCATGAGCCATTTTACCTTGTATTTCTTTTAAATTATCCATCTTTTTATGTTGTTTTGAAGGATTCAAGAAAATGAATTTGTGGGTTGGATTAAATGAAATTAATGAGAGAGAGACGGAGATGGTGATATATGAATACACATATTCCTTTTGTTCATAGGAGATGGTGTAATGAATTAAATTGGGTGAGTGTATATATGAGGGTCAAGTGGCCTGGAGGAACTAATGGGAGTGGGGACATATATATAGTTTTTTTTCTTAACTTTTATATTTAATATATATAAATTATTTGGATTATATAATATGTATGTGACCTAACTATAAAATTGAGCCTTTTTTATATCATTACGTTTTGTAATACATGTATGTACATACATGGTTTTTAGATTGTAACTAATAAGACACATATATATTTAAGTTTTACTAGCATATACAAATCAATTATCATCTAGTTATAATTATTTGATTAGGTTCTAACATATCTATATATCTATTTCGTTTTAGTCGTGTTTTATTTGCTAGATTTGCATGGAAGAAAATGTTTTAAAAATGGACATGCATAAAAAAACAAGCAAATGTTATAATAAATAAATTAAATTTTAAAATAAATATGAAAATAATAAAATACTTAAAACATCTAAATTGTAAAAGAAGTTCAGATATTAACGATATAAAGATAACTAAGGTTAAAGCTGAATATCAATCATGGGAGATATAAAATAAGTATAACAAAATGGTTACCCACACATAAAATAACTATAAAAAAGACCATATTTGAAGTACCTGTTCAATTGGAAAACACACAAACACAATACATATGAAATGAACTGAGGAGGTAACCGGATTCTGATCCAATCAACTAGTGTGATATGTTTTCAAAACAATGCTAAAACAATCACAAATCTAATCACAGATAATGTTCCCCATGAACTATAAACTAATACAGTTGTGTCATGAAAATCTTGCGCCCTCGATCTCTTGCTCTCTATATATAATATATATAGGGTTAAATTTAGGTACAAATATGCTTAACATACTATACGTACAAATCAAAGGAAAAAAAGACAAGGCGACATAATTGTAAATACATTTAAATTAATTATACAATTACACTAGTTATATATACTCTTGGATATGTTTGAATTGGATCACAATTACTCTAGGGTAATTATATCTAGCTAATTATATCTAGCATAATTCTATATATGTTTGAGCTTATCGGAATCATTATAGAGTAATTATATGTGGAGTAATTATATAAGTTACTATTAATTACACTGGAATAACTGGGGCAACGCAAAAATGTAGTACATTTGTATGGAGGGCATTGGAAGGGAGGATTCCGACTGCAACACAGTTAAGAGGAAGAGGTGTACAAATTCCATCAGTAATGTACAAGGTCTGTGGTCGTTCGGAGGAGACACCGGACCATGTTCTGGTAAACTGTAGTTTTGCGGATCTGGTATGGAATCAGATTTGCAACTGGGTGAAAATGACCATAACAACAAAATCGGAAACATTAAAAGAAATGATGAACTGTTTAAATGAGTATCATTGGCCAAAAGTAAAGAAGAAGGCAGTACAATTTTTATATTAACAGCTTGGAGAATTTGGCAAAATCGGAATGAAAAGATCTTTAAAGAAAAAAATGGCGCTGCTTATAAGTTGATCGAAGGTATAAAAGAAGAATCATACCAATGGATGATGCAGAGAACAAAGGTGCAGATAACATCCTATGAGGAGTGGAGATTCTTCTCATGGTGTAAATAATTATCTAAGTTTGTTTCTTTTGTAAAATGTAAACTGGTTGCAAAACTTTGTACATGGGCTGTCGTAGCTTCTTGCTATGCGGCCGATGAGTTTTTTATTGGTTAATAAAGTTCCGTCTGCTATTCAAAAAAGTTTTTACAAACTAGTGAAATCCAAAGTTCTCCAATTATTACTTTACTATCTATTAATAACACAAGGGAAATGAATAGTGGCACACACCTGTGTGCACCTATTCATTTCATGGTTATTTGACACCTCATCCATCAATTCACACTTGTCACTTGGATATACAAAGAAGAGCATGTTAAAAAGAGAACAGAGAGTCTGAGCGAGAGAATCGTCTGGGAATGGCGGATGATCGCCATCCATGGTGGCAGAGCCACAGCGGAGGACGACGTCACCATCTGATTCCGACGATCGAATGAACAGTGATGAAGGGCATTTCAGGGATTAAACAGAAACACGTGCTTGTCTCCCCAACCTCCAACGGTTACCATCAAATATCAGGAGATAGAGAGAGATGAGTAACAGAGAGAGAAACATATTTGAGAGAGCGGTGATGGAGTATCCGACCGTCGTCTCCGGCCGGCCACCCTTGGGTTAAACCGATGGTGATGGTCTGGCGGTTTTGACGCAGCAAACAACGATGGTAGTTGACAGCGAGCGTAATCGCTGTGGATTCTAGTGTTTCGGGGGAAGAAAGAGAAAAAAAGGAAAGATGATGGGGTTGCGGCGGCGCCATGGCGGCCCTACGGCGCGCCACCTCTTCCTCCTTTATTTCTTTTGTAACACCCCAAATTCTTGTATGTCCTAAAAGTATAATGTGTAGTGATGTTTTAATAAGTTAAAATGGAAAATATATAGAATTATGTCAAAATAAAAGTTAGTAAAAGAAAGATGATTAAGTTAGAAGGTAAATTACTAAAGTGAATAGGGATTAAATGATGAGGGACTATATGTGTAAATATTGTTATAAAACATGATAAAAAAAAGAAACCAGACTTGAGTCTGGTGTACGATAGTGAGAAAGCCAGGAGGGACTCCTTCCCTCTCAAAACCCTAAATCTCTAAAATTCCATCAATTGAAAGCCAAATTAGTGAAGAATCGAATGCATGAGCTAAGAATTCTGATTGTCTAAGTATTCTTGATCTCAAGTAAGTGAAATTTCTTGATTTGATGATGTTTGATTATGTGGGTTTAGTGTAATTCATGAATGTAATGCAAAATTTAGTATGATTAATGGTTGCTATGAATGTCTAGACATCAATAGATGCTAAATTTCGAATATGAGCATGATTAGGGCAAAACCCACTTGTATGTCAAGTAATGGTTAGCAATTGTGAAATTCTACATGTTAATTTGATTGTTGTTGATGAAATTGTTATGAATAATTGATTTGGAACCATATGTTCATGGTCAAAATAGTAAATTATGGATTAGGGTAATGATTTTTATTATGAAAGATTATGATTAACCATTGATGAGATAGGATGGACATGTTATAACTACTTGTACATCATGCTTTGTAGGTAGTATGCGCACCATGTGTTTGATGAAATGTCTATATAAATTTAGATGTGATTTTGTATGAAAATTTGCTAAATTGATGAGATGTGATCATGGTGGGAATGTATGTGATTTATAGATGTCATATTGGATAATAAGGAATGTGAAAGTAATGGAAGCTAAGTGAATAAAGTTATGATGTACAGGAACTAAGAAGGAAAAAGGAGCAAGTCACTCCAAAGCGCAAGGAACTCAGGATCACGGTAAGTTCATATGAACTTAATTCTCCTTTTATGTTGTTCTACGGATGAAGGTTTAGTTATTAAACCTAAATGTTGAGTTGTGTGTTGTTATTGGTTCAAATGTCGATATGTTATATGTTAGAAAACGGATAAGCGACACAATAGTGTCGGATGTATAATGACCACTCAAGTGGGATAAAATTGTATGGAAAGTAGGATTATGAGATGGTTAAGTAACGACTTGTTGTAAACGAGTCAAAATGATATGTTGTGCTAAGCATGTATGATAAGGGTTACCCGTTGTAAATGGGTAAATTAGGACAAGCATGACGATTACTGTTGACGTTTGAATATGGGCTCATTACGAATGGGTCGAATGATATGGATGTATGAATGTATCGAGATGTTGGAATGAAAGAAAGTTAATGGGAAGAATGTTTAATGAAAAGAATGTTGCAAACAAGATTCGTCAATGATTGGTAAATTGTTAATGGGTCGATTAAAAGTATGTAAGGTATGTTATGGATTTTGTTTGATCATTGTGAATTAACTATTGTTTGATGTTGTGCATGATAGGTAAATCTCATGTTTGAAGTTGGCGAGCTTGGACGAACACACTAAATTGCCCTTTTTGCGCTTCCGGACTATGTTATCTTTTACTAATGGGTCAAAATCATTTTTGTTATTGTAAATGTTAACCGTATGACTAGAATAGTAGTAAGTGTTTTAAGAACGTTTGAATCCTTTGGGTTGATTTTGAATTATATTGTAAAAACAGGGAAACCTCATTGTTACGAATGGGTCATGCCCAATTTTTGTTAAAAAAATTGAATGTTTGATCGTTAAGTAAAGTGGATGCCACAAGTTGGTATCAGAGCCGAAGTTTGAGGGATTCAAGTATTTGAGTCAAATGCTTGAACTCAAACTAAAAGCTCGTATGAAGGTGTGTTCGTTCCGAAGTGCTACGCAAGTAAGTAAATTGTAAAATTTATTGTGTTGTAGTTAGAAAAATAATGGGATTTATAGGTTATTTGCCCTTAAACCGAGTCTTATGGCTAACGAATATGCTAAACGGGTCCGCAATTAAATTACGGACACGTAGGAAAAAGAATCGGGTAAAACGGACTAGTAGAACTTGAGATATGATGTTTTTAAGATTTAAGTTTGGAAAATTATGGAGCTGGGCATCTGCAGCAACGAAATAATGAAACTGCTGTAAAAAAAGGGGGTCGCGTCGGCCACACCCACACCAATCTACCATCGCGTGACGCGACGCCGGTCGCGCCCTGCGACAAATGAGGGTGCAATCTGTCACGACCCCCGACCCCACCCTGGATGGAATCGAGAGCTGCGAGCAGCCAAGTGGTACCGGTGGTTATTTTGAAAAGTAGTGCAACGGAAATTTCGTCAGAACCGTGAGTTAGGAAAAATATCAGAGTTTAGAAAACAACGGATTTTTTATTTATTTATTAAATAGATGGGATAAAACCATGTTTCAAAAGGTAGCTTTAATATATGATAAATTCGAATACATAAAACAACTTTTCTTAATTTAATTTAATTGATAAAATAAGCCACTTCTGTAAGCCTTGTTGGTGCAGCATCCAACTCTAATTCCTGATCTACTGTAATTACCTGAAACGCGTTTTAAAAAGATTTGGTCAGCAGGAAATACTGGTGAGTTCATTCAGGTTTTATAAAATGACCCTTAGTTATAAATTACAGCATAAGAGCGATTACAATGGCTTCTATCTTATTTTTATCTGGCGCCGTGTCACATTGCGTGACGATGGTCATACCACTATTGGGTCCTGTCACCCAAGTAGTGATGATTATCCCTGTTAGGTCAATGAACCTAACCGGGAGAAAATTAGTAATGTGCACAATACCCCACTAGCCAGTGATTCAAGATATCCACGACTTACTCCCTGTAATTATAACTTTTTGAAAATAATTTGAGATATTGTAAAACAGTTGATAAAAAGAGAATGACTCACATTGCAGCTTTAACGGGCAGAGTTTTAGCCTACGGATTTAGCCTTTGTATCCTAATTTAAACAATATGCACACGAACTAGGTCAGTAACTAATACAACATTTACGATAACTCACGAGATTAAAACCTCACAACGAATGACAAAGTGCGATACTTAAACATCCATCGAATTCACGATGAATGACAAAGCATAAACCCAATGTGGGCAGCATTTAAACATCCATTGGATAGTTTCAATCGATCGGACATTGAATCGTAGCAGCGATCGAGTTATTACCCTGTTATTGCAGCAACGTTTCGTGATTGTGTGTGTTTTGTAGTAAACTGGTGATATCTCGAGGTATAAAGCGAATTTTAACGTCGAACGAATGCCAGAAATCAATTCCCACACCCTTCTATTTATATCTGGAAAACGGCGCGGTCGCGCCACGCGACGGGGACCCTTTTAGCATAGGGTAGCCACGTCCCTAACTAGCTTAGCTGAGTTGACAGTTTGTCAAAATTCGATTTTGACAGCAACTTATAAGGATAATCGTCAATAGGGAATACCCCCCTTTGAGTTTTAGGGGCCCTGATCCTGATTCCAATTGTTCTGAAAATTTTAGGGTTTAACTAGAAAGCCTCCTGGTATAAATCTTGGGTATAACTTCTGAGCCATTTAAAAAAATATATATATATTTTTACTCGTGTTAAGTATAGTACCCCTAATTCAATCACGAGACATAACCCCGACGAACTTAGTCAGGCAGAGCCTTTGACTTGTGTTATGGGGCTCAGATCAATCGGAAAGGGTAGCGGTGATCGGGAGTTATAATACTTAAAACGGGGCATGGCTTTATTATTATTATTATTGGGTAAATAATAATAAGGAAAAAGAATATACATACAAAGATAGTAGCGATGAGACTGGGAGGTGGAAAGTTGTGAGCCAAAATTTTGAAAGGTATCGATCTATTTATATCAAGCCATAAAAGCCTTGTCATATATTTTCTTTTCTGACCGTGAAGACACGTACCCCTTTAATTCATAATTCTATTTTCATAAGTTTTAACTATTTTATTATTCAAAATTATGAAAGATACCTATGAATTGTTTTCTTACATATGTGTAGGAATTCAAATGGACATACACAGCACACACACGTAAACTATTATTTTTTTATTTGTTATGTTTGATATTATTATTTAATTCTTATAATTAATTAACCTGCTTCACTTATTTGGCAGCCGTATCACTTCTAAAATACGACGTTTTATAAAATAATGAATATGTTATTAGAACGAGAATATTTGTATCTACATTTTGAACCAAGTTTCATTGAAAACGGAGTAGGTTCAAATATAATGTATTTTTTATAATTTAATTATTAGATGGTTTCTAGGCCCGTCTAGTTACTTCATATTTTTAACGGTCAACTTACCCGAAATCTACCTGTCTAATAATATAAGTTTTTGTATTCTTTTTATTTTAATAGAAATGTTACTCATATACAGGCCAATTAATTAGTATAATATTTCAACCAACTAAAAATAGCTTTTAAAAAACTATTTGGGTCGAATAATTATATTAAAAAATAAACTAGTTACTAGTGGTTAATAAATTTAAATAATCTATAATTCTTATATGATAAAAATGGAAATGTTACACAATCCCTCGCGGCCCTGTGAGCGCCCCATGTGTCTCCAATTTTTTTGTTTTGTTTATTTCGAATACGGGACTCGTTCCAATTGATTTTAAAGGCCTTATAAACAATGTTTAGGAAAAATTTGATAATCAAAGGAGAAGGAAAGGTACATGTGAAATGATGAGAAGGGGAATTTGTTATGATTAAAGAATTCGGTCGATATGATACGATACGATCGTCAATGACGATAAGGCATGAAGTATGAATGATGAATGGAATGTGTCATGATAAAATGAATGTTAAAACATGATGATGGGAAGTATGAAATGAAATCTAATGAATGTAATGAATGTTTTATGTAGATGGCTGATGTGGTGAAAGTAAATGATGACGATGAAGCACGCCGAAATGAAATGAGAACAATGATTGTGGAAGAAGTAGAGAAAGCGATTGAAGCTAGTATTCCCCGAATAGCTCAAGAGGTGGAAGGTCAAAGTATTGGGGGTAGTCGATACTCTAGTAACGTCCAAGGTGGAAGAACTAAAGGAGATGATTAATGAACTACAAACAAAGAAAAGGTACTTTGAAGGTGCACGTACAAGGAATTCATGGCATGTAACCCCTTGCCGTACAAAGGGGAAATTGACCCGATAGCTTGTCAAAGGTGGATTTCAAGCACTGAGGCGGTGTTTTGTGAGAAGTAGATGCGAAGTGGAAGACCAAGTAATGTTTGCAACGGGTCTCCTACAACTCCAAGCAAAGGATTGGTGGGACGTACATTCGAAGGAATTGGGGGATGACAAAGTACAAACGTTAACATGGCAAGAGTTCAAGGAGCCATTTCTGAAATATCATAGCCCACAATCCGCAATTGATAAGATTTAAGAAGACCTCTTACGTCTTCGACAAAAGATGAAACGATTGATGAAATAACGAATAAGTTCCTCGACATGGTGAAATTTTGTGGGGAGATAGCGGGGGCTGAGAGGTTGAAAATCATACGTTATCATGCTATGTTAAAGGCTGAATATCGGGAGTTCATAAATCCCTCCAAGTGTGCAATGTTGAATGAATTAATCGACTGGGCAGGGAGATCGAGTTAAGAAGGCAGGTTGAACAGGGAGAGAAAAGGGTGGCGGAGAAGCCTACCAACACAAACCCATCGAAAAAGGAAAAATATAAAGATCAAAACAGGAAAGGGAAGACAAGTAGTGGGATTCCGACTTGCAAGACGTGTGGGAAACACCACTCGGGTGAATGTTTGCTTGGAAAGAAAGGGTGCTACAAGTGTGGGCAAGAGGGACATCCGTACTACAGATGTCCAGACAATCAGAAAACATGTTACAATTGTCATCAAGCGGGGCACATGAAATCTGAATGTCCAAAGCTCCAACAAACGCCTAGGAAAGAACGAAAGAAAGAGGAGTCGTCTAGGGCTCGTGGAAGGATGTTCCAGATAACGTCTGAAGAAGCAAAGTCTCACCCGGAAGTAGTTTCAGGTATATTCTTAGTAAATTCAATACCTGTAAATGTTTTATTTGATTCGGGGCTAGTAGGTCATTTGTTTCGAATGAACTTTTATGTCAACCTTCCTTTATGCTTGAAAAGATGTTAGTACCTTTAGAAGTGGAAGTAGCAGATAGCAAAAGTTACCTATTGCATGTTGTATGTAGAAACTGTAAGATCTTGATTGAAGATGAGGAATTTAGTATAGACCTTGTTCCAATGTGTATGGGGAATTTAAAGTAGTTGTGGAATGGATTGGCTGGCCCAAAATCATGCTGAAATACAATGTGAAAAGAAAGTTATTCAAGTAGTAACCTCGGAGGGAAAATGGGTAAGTATTCAAGGGGATAGGGTCGTCGAGTCAAAATTTTGTTCTATTATTGAAGCTGTCAAGTATGTAAAGAACGGGGGAAAGGCATATCTGTCTTACGTGATCGATACCAATCAAGTTGTACCGAAGCTGGAAAATGTGAAAGTAGTGAATGAATATCCGGATGTATTTCCGGAGGATTTACCGGGGCTTCCGCCCGAACATGAAGTGGAGTTTAAGATAGAGCTTTACCCCGGGAGCCGCACCGGTAGCTAAAGCTCCTTATCGGTTGGCCCCGACCGAAATGAAAGAATTGATGACCCAACTTCAAGAACTGCTAGAAAAAGATTTTATTCGACCAATTGTTTCGCCATGGGGAGCACCCGTATTATTTGTAAGGAAGAAAGATGGTTCGATGCGATTGTGCATCGACTATCAGGAGTTGAACAAGTTAACGGTGAAGAATCGTTACCCCTTACCCAGAATTGACGATTTAATTCGACCAACTTCAAGGGGCGAGCTGGTTTTCAAAGATTGATTTGCGATCGGGGATATTCATCAACTGCGGGTACGAGAAGAGGATGTGCCGAAAACTGCATTTCAAACGCGGTATGGACATTACGAGTTCTTAGTAATGTCCCTCGGTTAACCAACCGCGCCAGCTGCATTTATGGATCTAATGAATCGGGTGTGGCCGGCCTATGCTTGATAAGTATGTAATCGTTTTTATTGATGATATACTAGTGTACTCCCGAAGTGAAGCAGAGCATGCTTTACACTTATGTGATGTGCTGGAGGTGCTCCGCAAGGAAAGGTATATCAAAGTTCTCAAAATGTGCCTTTTGGCTTAGAGAAGTACAATTTTTGGGTCATGTAATCAATGCGGACGGCGTCCATGTGGACCCGTCCAAAGTAAGGCAGTGGTGAATTGGTAACCCCCGACGAATCCAAGCGAGAATAGAAGCTTTTTGGGCTTGGCTGTTATTATAGGAGATTCATCCAGGATTTCTCCAAAATAGCCTCGCCCATGACAAAGTTAACGAAGAAAAGTGAGAAGTTTCTATGGGGCGAAGAACAAGAAAAGCGTTTCAGGCGTTGAAAGAAAAGCTCTCAAGTTCTCCTGTGTTGACATTACCGGATGGGACGGATGATTTGGTGGTATATACTGATGCCTCCCATCAGGGTCTTGGGTGTGTACTAATGCAAAGGGGTAAGTCGTTGCCTATGCTTCAAGACAACTCAAGCAACACGAAAATAATTACCCAACCCACGATCTAGAGTTGGCAGTGGTCGTGTTCGCCTGAAGATATGGAGACATTACCTATACGGGGTGAAGTGTACAATCTTCTTGGATCACAAGAGCCTCAAATATTTTTTTCGAACAAAAGATCTTAATATGAGGCAACGAAGATGGTTGGAGCTTATCTAGGATTACGATTGTGATATCCACTATCATCCTGGGAAGGCTAACGTAGTGGCGGATGCTCTAAGTCGAAAGGAGTACCCGCCCACCGATTCGGGCAAGATCAATGAAAATGGTAGTCACTTCCAAACTTCTTGAAGAAATATGAGAGGCTCAAATTAAGTCCTTGGATGCCGAGGACTTAAAGATAGAAAGGACGAAAAGATTTATCCACGAGTTGAATGAGAATGTGAATAGTATGAAAACGAGGTATGGTCGAATCTGGATACCTCGGGAATGTGATGTGAAGGAATTACTTTTGAATGAGGCCACACAAGTCTCGATACTCCGTTCATCAGGAGCTACAAAAATGTATCGAGACTTGAGGATGAATTATTGGTGGTCGGGAATGAAAAGAGATATTGTCAAGTATGTGGCTAAGTGTTTGACATGTTCCCAAGTAAAGGCCGAACACCAAAGGACCCGTATGGGAAATTGCAACCGTTGGAGATACCGGTATGGAAGTGGGAGCATGTAACGATGGATTTGGTGACTAAGCTTCCCAAGACAAGAAAAGGGCACGATGCAATATGGGTGGTCGTTGATCGACTGACCAAAAGTGCACATTTCTTACCCATTCGGGAAACTTATAATTCAGAAAATATAGCGGAAGTTTATATGAATGAGATTATATCCCGACATGGGGTTCCGGTGTCTATAGTATCCAACCGGGACACCCGGTTCACATCTCGTTACTGGAGGAAGTTTCATGAAGAATTGGGGACCCCAGTTACAAATTAGCACTGCCTACCATCCTCAAACCGATGGTCAATCGGAACGAACTATACAAACATTAGTTGATATGTTAAGGGCATATGTCATGGATTTTGGGGGAAGCTGGGATGATCATCTACCCTTGGTAGAATTTTCATATAACAATAGTTATCATAACAGCATAAAAATGGCCCCTTATGAAATGCTCTATGGAAGGAAATGTAGAACCCCAGTTTGCTGGGGGAAGTGGGTCAGCGCGAACTCGCGTCAAAGGATGTAGTGGCCGAAACGAATGAAAAGATTGATATGGTTAGATCAAGAATTAAGGCGGCGCAAGCTAGACAAAAGTCTTATGCGGATCGACGAAGGCGGCCAATTGAGTTTCAAGTGGGAGATCATGTGTTACTAAAAGTCTCTCCATAGAAAGGGATAATTCGTTTTCGTAAACGCGGGAAGCTAGGTCCTCGATACATAGGACCATTCAAAATACTCACTCGGGTCGGGGCGGTGGCGTATCAGTTAGAATTACCACCCCGCTTTGGATGGGATTCATAACACCTTTCATGTGTCGCAATTGCGAAAGTGCCTCGCGGATGAGACAGCATACGTGCCTTTGGATGATATTGAAGTGCATGAGAAATTAAATTATGTTGAAAAGCCCGTCGCAATAAAGGATTTTAAAGTAAAGTAACTCCGCAATATATCCGTTCGGCAAGTGTTGGTCCAATGGCAACATCGAAAAGGATCGGATCTCATGTGGGAAGTGGAGGATGAAATGCGAAAACATTACCCATAATTATTTGGTACGTATTCAGGTTTCGGGGACGAAACCTTCTTTAAGGGGGTAGACTTGTAACACCCCAAATTCTCGTATGTCCTAAAAGTATAATGTGTAGTGATGTTTTAATAAGTTAAAATGGAAAATATATAGAATTATGTCAAATAAAAGTTAGTAAAAGAAAGATGATTAAGTTAGAAGGTAAATTACTAAAGTGAATAGGGATTAAATGATGAGGGACTATATGTGTAAATATTGTTATAAAACATGATAAAAAAAAAGAAACCAGACTTGAGTCTGGTGTACGATCGTGAGAAAGCCAGGAGGGACTCCTTCCCTCTCAAAACCCTAAATCTCTAAAATTCCATCAATTGAAAGCCAAATTAGTGAAGAATCGAATGCATGAGCTAAGAATTCTGATTGTCTAAGTATTCTTGATCTCAAGTAAGTGAAATTTCTTGATTTGATGATGTTTGATTATGTGGGTTTAGTGTAATTCGTGAATGTAATGCAAAATTTAGTATGATTAATGGTTGCTATGAATGTCTAGACATCAATAGATGCTAAATTTCGAATATGAGCATGATTAGGGCAAAACCCCTTGTATGTCAAGTAATGGTTAGAAATTGTGAAATTCTACATGTTAATTTGATTGGTTGTTGATAAAACTGCCATGAATAATTGATTTGGAACCATATGTTCATGGTCAAAATAGTAAATTATGAATTAGGGTAATGATTTTTATTATGAAAAGATTATGATTAACCATTGATGAGATAGGATGGACATGTTATAACTACTTGTAGTAGGTAGTATGCGCACCATGTGTTTGATGAAATGTCTAAATAAATTTAGATGTGATTTTGTATGAAAATTTGCTAATTGATGAGATGTGATCATGGTGGGAATGTATGTGATTTATAGATGTCATATTGGATAATAAGGAATGTGAAAGTAATGGGAGCTAAGTGAATAAAGTTATGATGTACAGGAACTAAGAAGGAAGAAGGAGTAAGTCACTCCAAAGCGCAAGGAGCTCAGGATCACGGTAAGTTCATATGAACTTAATTCTCCTTTTATGTTGTTCTACGGATGAAGGTTTAGTCATTAAACCTAAATGTTGAGTTGTGTGTTGTTATTGGTTCAAATGTCGATATGTTATATGTTAGAAAACAGATACGCGACACAATAGTGTAGGATGTATAATGACTACTCAAGTGGGATAAAATTATATGGAAAGTAGGATTATGAGATGGTTAAGTAACGACTTGTTGTAAACGGGTCAAAATGATATGTTGTGCTAAGCATGTATGATAAGGGTTACCTGTTGTAAATGGGTAAACTAGGACAAGCATGACGATTACTGTTGACGTTTGAATATGGGCTCATTACGAATGGGTCGAATGATATGGATGTATGAATGTATTGAGATGTTGGAATGAAAGAAAGTTAATGGGAAGAATGTTTAATGAAAAGAATGTTGCAAACAAGATTCGTCAATGATTGGTAAATTGTTAATGGGTCGATTTAAAGTATGTAAGGTATGTTATGGATTTTGTTTGAGCATTGTGAATTAACTAATGTTTGATGTTGTGCATGATAGGTAAATCTCATGTTTGAAGTTGGCGAGCTCGGACGAACACACTAAATTGCCCTTTTTGCGCTTCCGGACTATGTTATCTTTTACTAATGGGTCAAAATCATTTTTGTTATTGTAAATGTTAACCGTATGACTAGAATAGTAGTAAGTGTTTTAAGAACGTTTGAATCCTTTGGGTTGATTTTGAATTATATTGTAAAAACAGGGAAACGTCAATGTTACGAATGGGTCATGCCCAATTTTTGTTAAAAAAATTGAATGTTTGATCGTTAAGTAAAGTGGATGCCACATCTTTACCTTTTAGTTTACAAGAACTACGCTACAGACCCCATCTCTCTTCTTTTGCTCGGTGTTCTACGACTTTTGTGAACGACGTTAATGGCACTTCATGGCGGCGATGGTCATTGGTTGCTTACCAGGTATGTGAAACGCTCTTTGTAGGCTTTGTTGTCTTTCTTTTTCATTATTTGTCGGTGTTCTTTGCGTTTCAAATTCTTGAATTGCATTTGATAATTTGGTGTTGTGTATACTAATTTGTTGACTGGTTAATTATTTGTCATGTTGTAGGGTTGATATTGTTGTTATGTTGCTGCTTCAAGTTCGAATATGAGTTTTTTTTCAGTCTATGAAGTTCATTCAGGTGATTTATAAATTTTAGGCATTTAGGTTTATGCCATTTTTGGTGTCGTTTTGTTGTTTTAGGTTTTGTATTTTTTGAAGGCGTGTTGATTATTGTTTATCTGATGTTTGATTTTTCATTTTTATTTCTGATTTGTGTGTTTGGTTTTGTTTTGGTTAGCTGATGTTGTATGATAAACTATGGTCTTGGGTACAATAATGATGATTTTGTTGTTGTCGTTGTTTTCAGGCGTTCTAGAGGATATTTTAGGTTGTGATTCAAGTTGACATTTAGTTAGCGAGTAGTCCGACAAGTTATACTCTCCACTGAATCCATACTTGCTACGTACAACGTAATTAATTAGCCGTTGCTTGGAGAGATCTAAAGAGTATCGTCGAGGGAAGGTAGGGCTGCCATTAAACTTCATTGTACCTCTCTTTTTCATGTAGATGTTATACTCACTAAAGTGAATGATTGTTGAGGAACTACCAAATATTATGACTCAATATTTGCGTTGCCTCATAATATCATCCACCATATGAGGTTCCCTAAGCTCTTATGTATCATCTCAGATGAATTTGGTCAAGATGTGAAGAACCAGGAGGGTGATTGTGACAGAGGCCATGCTACAGCAGTGGATTACGACCTAAGTTATATTTTTCAAAATAAGTCAACAATTTCATCGATCTTATGTTGTTGGGAATCGATTTCCTATGTGTATTTGATCAAATTTGATTTCGTGATGCAGATTGAAGATTAAAAGTCGATGAAGAAACCTAATGTCACGATTGCAGAAGAGGCGACGAGGATTGATGCTGATGAATTAACTAATTTATTGCCAGATTTATCGGTCAGTGAATTATTTAGATTTGGCAACTTTTGGATGTTTATATTTATCAAGTACCAATTATTTTAGAAATAGATTCGTGATTTACATTTGGCTAATGCATATGTTTGGTTCTAAAGAATTCATTTATAGTGGCAGCTTAGAGTTAGATTTTGCTTTGCCTCCTCCTTTCTTCGATGACGCCAGGTTTGTTGGACGTTAATAGCAAAACCTTATTCTATATGGTTTGTGAAGGTTCAAGGTTGATTATATTTGTTTACGTGCACTTTTAAATCACTACCAACAGTCACGTTATCAATCTTGGTGACTAGGTTAATTCGACTTACGTGTCTATATTATCCTCCCCAATCAGTTGCAGTTAGGCAGTTGCTGGACGCCATCTGTGCATGTTGATAAATTTGAGTTTTATTGTCCGGTCTCACGTGTAGTGGAGTGCGTCCGGTTGCTGGACGCCATTCGTTTGTTGGAAGTCCTGAATAGCTTATTGCGACGGTTTCAAGGGGGAAGAAAGAGTTTGTGATTCAGACGGCCGGGGATTTAGATGTTCTAAGAAGTTGGATGGAACGGGTTGTGAGCAGGAGGTTAAAAATGAGGTTAGAGTTTTGGCTTATTTGTAATTTTGTGGAGTTTGATGGCTAGATTATGAATGTTTATTAATTGTTATTTATTTTATATGTATATAAATATATTGTGTTACTGCTGTTGATTTTTAATGTTGTTGATTACCCAATTCAAGTAATTGTGTTGTTTTTGTTTAGTTTAGTTGTTCACCACGGTACGTGATTCCATAGCCCAGTGTGAGGTTTCAACACTTTTCCGAAAACATGAATGCGAATTATGCAACGCGTGAAATGGATAACACTAGTTCTATTAAAAAGCATTATTTTAATTTTTAAACCACATGTAAATCTTTCATTATATACACAAATGTCAAAATATTTCAAACTTGAGATCGTCGTACTCGACATCTCCACTTAATAGTTACAACCACTTCTAAATTTAATTGAACACTAGATTTAGAAATGATTAATTCAAAGTCACTTGATTAATATTTTTAGTAATTTTTTTTATTGGTAAAGATATGTTAAAATTGGAGGAGATGGCTGGTAGTTTAGTTGACTCAATAAATGTTTAGTAAATATGTGATCAAAACATGTGAATAATCAATCTAATAAATTATCTCTTCATCAATTATCCCAAACATGTGAGTTTTTATACACCCCATGATTCATACGTTCACAACAATAAGCGAGTAATCCTGACGCTCGTCTGTAGTGGTATTAAGACTCTTGCCGATTCGGATCGAGAGTATCTTAAGGAGCCGTTCACTAGCAAGGAAATTAAGGAGGCCGTTTTCGAATGTGGTGACGACCGGGCTCCCGGGCCCGACGGTTTTAGCATGAAGTTTATTAAGTATTTTTGGGGCGTTTTCGAGATGGATTTCAAGAATCTAATGGAGTTATTTCACAAGGATAGAAAAACTAATGTAGGTTACGGATCATCGTTCATTACTCTCGTTCCAAAAGTTAAAGACCCGGTGGATCTCAATTCTCAACAATTATAGGCCGATTAATCTGGTTGGGATTATAAGTAAGGTGATTTCTAAAATCCTTGCGAACCGCTTGAAGACGGTGATTGGGAAAGTGGTGTCGGACTCGCAATCGGCTTTCTTGAAAGGTAATTTATTCTTGACGGGCCGCTTATTGTGAACGAAATTATCTCTTGGTGTAAAAGGAGTAAGAAAAAGGCGTTTCTCTTAAAGCTCGACTTCAAAAAGGCTTATGATAATGTTAATTGGTATTTTGTGGTGGATATTATGAAACAAATGGGATTCCCGGACATCTGGTGCAATTGGATTCGAGGGATTCTTATTTCTGCGAGATCTTCTGTCTTGGTAAACGGGTCGCCTACCTTCAAATTCAAATGTAAAAAAGGGATGAGGCAAGGTGACCCAATTTCCCTGTTCATTTTTTTTTGCTTCTCATGGAAGCGCTTTCCTGTATGTTGGACAAGGTGAAGGAGGAAGGAATCTTGAAAGGCATCAAAACCCCGAACGATGGGCCGTCTATTTCTCATCTCCTGTATGCTGATGACGCCATTATTCTTGGGGATTCGTTTTCGGAGAATGTTTTGAATGTTGTGAGGATTCTTCGGGTTTTCTACATGTGCTCGGGCTTAAAAAATAACATGTCTAAGTCTAATTTGTATGGTATGGGGGTGGAAGGGAGGGAGGTTGAGGAAAAAGCTACTAGGGTTGGGTGTAAAGCGGACAAACTTCCTTTTCGGTACTTGGAATTAATGGTTGGAGCTAATATGAGTAATATCAATAACTGGAAACCGGTGTATGACGTTTTTGAAATGAGACTCTCGAAATGGAAGGCGGATTCTCTCTCCATTGGAGGCAGGTTAGTGCTCATCAAGTCAGTTCTCGAAAGCCTCCCTACCTATTATTTTTCGCTATACAAAGCTCCATGCAAGGTGATAAGTGATCTTGAAAGAACGATAAAAAGGTTTCTTTGGGGGGGGGGAATCAAATGAAGGGCATAAAATCCATTGGGTGTCTTGGGATAGTGTTTCGGTCCCAAAAGATAGTGGTAGGCTTGGTCTCTGTAAACTTAAAGACATTAATTTCGCTCTCCTTTCAAAATGGTGTTGGCGGTATAAGGCTGAGGAAGATAATTTATGGAGAAAAACTATCTCAGCTATCCATAGCGGTGCTAGGAAATGGGACTTCCTACCGGGAAAAAAAATATGGGAGGTCCTTGGAACATAATCGTTAAGTTGATAGCCAGATCCAAGGTGGAGGAGATCCTGCTGAGAAGCTCCTTCAAAGGGATTCCGGGTAAGAGAGACATTATAGCCTTCTGGTTAGACCCTTGGGCTACGTGTGAACCGCTGAAAGACACATATCCTAGATTGTTCCAGATTGAAGTCAATAGATGATGCAAAGTCAGTGACCATATTTCCAACGGAATCAGAAAGGAAAGGTTTGGATGGCAATGGAAAAGACCATTGGCTCCTGGGCCGGAATCATAGGATCTAATTCAGCTTATTAATCTGCTTGATTCGTTGTCTGTTTCGGAAAGCAAGGATAAGTGGGTCTGGCTCGGGGAAGGTTTGGGGGAATTTAGCGTCAGAGCTGTTAAAAAATCTTTAGTAAAAGGAAGTGGATCGGACAACATCTTGAGGTTTAAATAGTGCAGGTGGGTTCCTTCTAAGTGCAATATATTTGCTTGGCGGACAGGATTAGGCAGAATCCCGACGGTTGAGGCCCTTCGACGAAGAAACATCAACATCCAAGAGTTGAGTTGCGGCTTTTGTAACGAGGGAGAGGAAGCAGTGTGATGTGATGTGTGTAAAATGCAACATATAAATTACATCAAATGAGGCATAAAACTAACCCTTATTTAGTACTAATGTTGGAAAAAGTGTGCTTTTGTCTTCCTTTTGTATAACATAAATACAAGGAAAGGTATAAACATGGCATGCCCGACCCCTCAATAGCATCTTCCCAAGCAAAAGCAAACAGAAGGCTGAACACGCCCCGTGCCCAGCGGACACGGGGGAGTGGCCAGTTGTCTTCAGAAAGGACAAAGCTTTAGAAGATTCTATTCCCGACATGGGGGCTTGCCTAGCTCAACACGGGTCGTGGTCAACGCTAAGATTCGCAGAATCCAAGCAAATCTTGATAGTACAGACACGCTTCTGCACACGGGGCCGTGCCCAGCGGACACGAGGGCATGTGGAGCAAATGCAGACAAAGTGCAATTAATGAAGAAAGAGAATAAGGATGGACACGGGCTGTGCCCAGCGGACACGGGGCCGTGTTCGGGCTTCTGTACAAGCTATAAATAGTGGTGATTGGTTCACTTCAAAGGCATCCCTTGGCAAACCACCTCTCTACCACTTCACCCACACTCCACCACCATCACAACACCCATGTCCACCACCATCATCCATCATCCATCTAGAGTGTGTGTAGTAGTCTCGGAATCCAAGATTGCTAGTAAGAGTTCTTGACAATCAAAGGCCATGTTTGCCTAAGTCTCTTACATCACTTGGTGAAGACAAGCATTTAGTGTAATACTTTTGATTTTTAATCTTTTCGCACTTTTTATTTGGTTTTGTATTAATGACTTTAATAACTAGTTTCTTATGTTGAAGGTGAAACTTCCTTATCATTTGTCCGTGGTGTCTTGCGTTATTTTACTGTCTATATAAAATAAAAGATTTACGCCATTCATATCTCTACGGTCTATATAGAGATATATTGGCTACCTGGTCGGGGGTTAAGGGAATGGTTTGGTAAGGTTCTTGCCTTGTTCAGTGTATAGATCCTGCAAGGACCTGGTTCAAGCTTACTAGGATCTCATTCAATACCCACTGGTATTGGATGGCGGGGGTGCGAATGGCTTGATCCCCTCATATGTAAACTACTATTAATACATTAACCCGGCTACTTGGGATTGTAGCCCTGCTGACTCAAACCACTTAGCCGAGGGTAACGTCACCTTCAAAAGAGGGGCCTACCATATTACGTATTAATAACTTAATTAATTATCTTTCAATATTCTGACCCTTTAGGATTGTATCCTTGCTGACTCAAACTACTAGGTTGAGGGTAACGTCACCTTCAAAAGAGGGGCCTACTACTATAACTAAGATAATCTCTTAAAAAGTGCAAAAGTGCGGAAATCATCAAAAGTTACACTAAAGGCGAGTCGGATCCAAGTGATTCATCTTGTCTATCTGTTTTTATTTTATTTTTATTTTCAACATTTTTAGTTTTTATTTTCATATTTAAAACCTTTTTCTAAATTTTTTATTTGATTAGACATTGAGGATAAACCAGTACTAAAAGCTCTTATGTCCTTGGACGACCTCGGTATCTTACCAACGCTATACTATGCTCATGATGGGTGCACTTGCCCATATGTGTGTTTAGTGTTAGTAAAATATCGTGTTTTATAAATTTAAAACTTTACTAAAGTGTTAAAAAGGGCTTAAAATATACATAAATATATATCACGCTACACACGCATCATGATGCGTGTTTAGTGCGATATATTTTTTATTAATATTTTAAGCCCATTTTACACATTAGTCAAGTTTTAAATTTATAAAACACGATAATGGGCAAGTACACCCATCGTGAGTGTAGTATAGTGTTGCTAAGATACCGAGGTCGTCCAAGGACTTAAGAGCTTTTAATACCGGTTTATTCTCAACGTCTAATCAATCTAAATTTTTTGGAAATGGTTTAAAAAAAATAAAAACTAAAAATGCTGAAAATAAAAATAAAAATAAAACAGATAGACAAGATGAATCACTTGGATCCGACTCACCTTTAATGTATCCTTTGATGATTTCCGCACTTTTGCACTTTTTAAGAGATTATCTTAGTTATAGTAGTAGGCCCCTCTTTTGTAGGTGACGTTACCCTCAACCGAGTGGTTTGAGTCAGCAAGGATACAATCCCAAAGGGTCAGAATATTGGAAGATAATTAATTAAGTTATTAATGCGAAAAGTGGTAAACCCCTCTTTTGAAGGTGACGTTACCCTCAGCTAAGTGGTTTAAGTCAGCAGGGATACAATCCCAAATAGCTGGTTTAATGTATTAATAGTAGTTTACATATGAGGGGATCAAGCCATTCACACCCCCGCCATCCAATACCAGTGGGTATTGAAGGAGGTCCTAGTAAGCTTGACCCAGGTCCTTGCAGGATCTATGCACTGAACAAGGCAAGAACCTTACTAAACCATTCCCTTAACCCCCGACCAGGTAGCCAACATATCTCTATATAGACCGTAGAGATATGAATGGTGAAAATCTTTTACTTTATATAGACAATAAAGTAATGCCAAGACACCACGGACAAATGATAAAGAAGTTTCACCTTCAACATAAGAAATTAGTTATTAAAGTCATTAATACAAAACCAAATAAAAATGGGTTTTTGGTTGGGAGGGCGGGAAACATGCTTGTGTCGATCTCACAGGTGTATCCCCCCTAGCTGGGTTTCGGGAAAATATGTTTGTGGCGGGGCAAGCGGTACTGAAAGCAGAGTCGAAGAAGGTGGAAAAGCACGCGAAAGCGTGTGAGGATAATCAGTATGCCTTTGTCCCCCTAGCGTTTGACACGTTTGGTTCTTTGGCGCCAGAGGCAGTTCGTTTCTTGTCCAGAGTTCAGCGTGTAGTCCACAGCAACTTTTCGACCCCTCAGGGGCGAGGCTTTGTTTTTAGTAGATTAGGGTTTTCTATTCAGAAAGGGATGGCGGCGCAGTTTGTTGCTCGTCTACCTGCTATTCTTATGTAATTTGCCCAGATGATTGGAATGAAAGTAAAAAGTGAGAAAAGATTAAAAATTAAAAGTAATACATTAAAAACTTGTCTTCACCAAGTGATGTAAGAGACTTAGCCAAACATGACCTTTGATTGACAAGAACTCTTACAACCAATCTTGGATCCCGAGACTACTACACACACTCTAAGGTGGATGATGGATGATGGTGGTGGATGTGGGTGTTGTAGTGGTAGTGGTGGTGGAGTGGTGGCAAAATGGGAGAGGGGTGGTTTGCCAAGGGATGCCTTTGAAGTGAGCCAAGCACCCCTATTTATAGTCGGAACAGAAGCCCAACCATGGCCCCGTGTCCGCTGGACACGCCCCCGTGGCCAACTCTTTTATCTTCCTTCATTAATTGCAATTGTCTGTATTAGGCTCCACACGGCCCCGTGTTCACTGGGCACTGCCCCGTGTGCAGAAGCGTATCTGTACTACCAAGATTTGCTAGATTCTGCGAATCTTAACGTTGACCACGTCCCGTGCAGAGCTGGGCACCCCCCCCCCCCCCCCCCGTGGTGGGCAATGGAAGCTTCTACAGCTTTGTCTCTTTCTGCAGACACCTGACCACGCCACCATGCTTAACGGGCACGGGCCATGGTCAGCCTTCTGTTTCTTGTTTTTGCTTGTGGAGATGTTGTCGAGGGGTCGGGAATGCCACGTTTATTCCTTTTCTTTGTATTTATGTTAGTTTTTGTTGCATATTTGTTCCTTTCGTTCATTTAAGCTCATTTGGTCCTGAAAATATAAAAGAAAGACAAAAGCACACTTTTTCCAACATTAGTACTAAAAAGGGTTAGTTTTACGCCTCATTTGATGTAATTTATATGTTGCATTTTACACACATCACAGTGGATCATTTATTCACAGAATGTCTTGCTGCAAATGTTATCTGGAATTTGATCAGTAACTGGTGCCAGATGCCGCAGATCTTTGCCTTCTCGTTCCAAGATCTGATGGAGGTGCACTTGTTTTGTGGGTTAAAGGATCCGGAGAAAACTATCTTCCAAGGTTTGATTATCATTGCTTGTTGGAGTCTCTGGAAGGCGAGGAACGGAGCGAGATTCAGAAATAAAAGATTTCGAATAGAGACGATCATTAGCGAGGTGAAATCTTTAGGGTTCATGTGGGTTAGGAATAGAACGAAGTTCAAGAACTTGACTTGGGAAAATTGGTGTAAATTTGTAATTATGTAATTTCTGTTGTTTGGTTTGCCTCCCGGGTTTCAGGTTGGTGGTTTTTCTAATGAGATTCACGTTTAAAAAAAAGGGGAGGGGGGACGGGAACCCGTGTCAGCACCCTGCTGCCACCCTGGCAGGTTGGCTTGACCAGCTGAGAAACCGTTATGCCATTTGATGATTTTGAGATATTTGACCGTTTTGCAACGGTCACTTCACTTCCTTATAAAAAAATATTTTAAATACTATACATATATTATAACCACATAATTTAAACACATTCCCAAAATCATTCATTACCAAAACCCTCAAAAGTCTCTACAATGGATTCACATAAAAAATCTAGACGTGCCAGATCGAGTAATAGTTGGCTGGGGCAAGAGAAGTAAATATCCAAGCCTTTACAACCTTTCTTAACGAACAACGCGAAAGTGTTTCGCAAGCGACGAGAGATAGAGATTTTTGAACGTATATTATTCCTCACGAAAATCTCACAGTCGAAGTGCCAAAAGTCTTTGTAGACCGCAAACGAGAACTTGCAAAAAAATTGGGTTGGCCGACGAGTCATTTACCGGATTTCTAGGATGTTTTATTTAAAAATTATCATTTTATTTATTTATTTATGGTTTTTAGTTTTATTTAAATTCTGTATTTTTATTTTCATTTTCATTTTAATGAAGTTTATTTGTTGGGATTGAACCCTACCAAAGGAACAGATAATTAAAGCCAAAACTGGATCAGAGCAGTGGATCCAGAATAAGCAGATGTTATGTATACAAGTCTCTCCCCTTGAAAGTGGTTTCAACATCTGCTTACCTCCTATCTACTGATCGTACAAACTGCTGACCTACAAACTGCTGATCAAGTAAAAGACTGATGGAAGACTAAAGCTCTGCTGTTCAATCTACTGCCTTGAGTTAAGCTCTGCTGATCATGACAAGTACGGCTGGGTTCACATCAGTGGAAGGATGCAGCAGTAGTTTAGATGTCTTTATGTAATGAAATGTAATAACAGTTGTTAGCATAGCAGAGGTTGTATAGATCAGAGGTTAGAGTTTGTTAGGAGGTTAGATGTCACTTTCATGGTAACGTCAGCTTAGATGCTTCAGTGGTTTGCTCGTGCCTATAAATAGAACAGTGCTCTGTACTGTTCTATTAGCTCTTTCACTATCTTCTTCCTGCATGAACAAATACTGTGAGCTCAGGCTGAGGGGGAGTTTGTTGCATACTTGCAAATTGTAATCGTTGTTGAAATTAAATTCAATCATTCGGTTCAATGTTAAACTTGTATGTTAAAAGCAATTCTCCTGTTTGATTGTGAAAAGTTTGCTTCCATCTTAATTCCGCTGCACAACTCATTCATCTTCATCTTAATTCAAACGTAAAACACAATCAAAACCAAACTCAGATCCTATCATTATTAATTTACCACCTGCGGCAATGCTACGCGGGCGTAAAACCATGTTGAATAACACCAATGCCACATCACCGCCAGCGATAACCAATGTTGAAGTTACGGTGTGTCGAAAATAATAATTAAGTTGATTTAGGACACCGCACATTTTAACGAACCTGTCAAATGGAAAAAAATAAACGACGTAAAAATGTTGAACCACACACGTATGTTTAGCCGTGTTAACTCGCAAAATCTAGTACGAAGCGTAAAATGAAAAGTTAAATCATTGAACCACACACACGTTTCGACATGTTAACTCGTAAAATTTAAAAATAAACGTAAAACGAAAATTTGGCTCTCTTTTCAAACCACCCATGCTTAAACGTAACGAGTACAACATCTGGGAGAGAAGGATGGGTCACATCCTTGCTCAACAGAACACTGGATGTTGGAGGTTTGTTGTTTTTGGTTCCCATGTTCCTATGGTGCCAAGTGCTGAGGATGCAAAGAAGTTCGTTCCTAAACCAACTGAAAACTATACTGAAACTGATTTTCAAAAGTTCGAACTCGATGCCAAATCATTTAGCATCATAGCATCTACATTACCCAATGAAATATATGCTGGACTGTTACATTGTAACAGTGCCAAAGAGCTATGGGATGCACTGAAGGAACAATTTGGGGGGACAGAAGAAGTTATTGAAAACAATAGGGAAATTCTGAATCAGCAGTATGAAACATTTTGTCACATCAAGGGTGAATCATTGACTCAGCAATTTGAGCGATTTAGTTGTATCATTAGTGAACTAAGGCTTGTTAAAGTAACATTTCCAAATTCAACTCAAAATAGAAGGTTCCTTAGATCACTACCAGAAAAATGGGACACCATTGCATTTGTTACTAGAAACTCTGCTGAGTTCAAAGATCTGACCCTGACCCAACTTCATGGTAGACTCCTAACCTACGAAAGGGAGCTAAACCAGAAAAAGAAGTTGCAAGAGTCTGGAAAAGTTACTGATGATTATTCATTCGGTAGCACAACTCTTTTTGGTCAGGAAGAATCTGGTAGCAATGGTAAGGATCAGGGTTATGATCACTTTATTGATATAACTGTTGGTGGAAATTTTAACAACCCTGATCCTCACTCCGCAAACTATGCTTTTACTGCAAATTGTGAAAACCAGATGTCAGATAACTTGTGCTTTGAACTCAATGATTTGCAACACTTTGATCCCACTGACTTAGAAGAAATGGACATTTTGCATCAATTGGCTTTGCTTAGTGTAAGAACAAGCAAATTCTACAAAAGAACAGGGAGAAAATTCCCAGGGTTACATGGGAATTTAAAAGTGGGGTTGGATAAGTCAAAAATCCAGTGCTATAAGTGCAATAGGCTAGGTCATTTTGCTAGGGAATGCAGGAGTCAAACTACTGGTCCAATAATAACTCATCCTAGCTCAAACCCTAGACCACAAAATCAAAGCACTGTGCACTATACCCAATTTACCCCTGCATCCCATGTTAACACTGCTCATTATGCTGCAACCCCTGTGCCTGTGCATTATGTTCAAACCACTGTTCCACAAATTCAGTATATTCAAACCCCTGTCCCTCAGGCATAAGTGCAACCTGTTGCATCTCAACAAGCTGCTCCAACAGTGGCACAACCAGATCAACAAAGCTTTTTCACCCAAGGTTTTGTTGATTGGAGCAGCATGCCTGATGAGCTTGGTGATGAAAATTTTGCACTCTATGCTTTTAACGAATCTTCTAATGATGAATTTTTCTTGATGGCATTAGAGTCAATACCAGAAGGGATAGAAGCTGAAGGTGAACAGCTAAGTGTTGAAACAATGGATAAAGTGGCTGAAGCAGTGGTTACTGCAGTTGCTGGTGAACTACTGCTGGGAGAAAATTCAGAAACCCTGATTGAACCACTGTCTGACCCCTAGTCCAAAGAAGACAAAGAAGACAAGGAAGAAAAGAAAGCAGGTGAGAAAGAAGTTAGAGCTGATGATGAAGAGGATCATCAATGTGATTGTGCCATGATGGCTGCTGCCAAGGTATCACCTCAAGTTCTTGAAAAACTGTGTTCAGACAAATGCATTATTGCATTTGCTAACATCAAAGAGGTAAATGAAAACCTTAGGGATAAAATCTTAACTGATGAAGTCAAATTTGAAAAGTCATTAAAAGAACTTAGAAACAAATTAGCTGAAAAAGATAAAGAGATCAGCATTCTCAAAGAAGAGCAGAGCATAACCAAAACTCAACTCCAAACTATGGTAGAAAAATACCAAGTTTGGAAAAAGGAGTTGGAGTCCACCCAGATCACCTGTGAAAGATGGGTGGAATCTTGCAAAGGGTATGAGGTTATGCTTGAGAAACAGCTTGAAAGCAATGTTAAGTTTGGTATAGGATATAGAAAATATGATGATCTTGAAAACACTGCTGGAAAATAAGCTGGTTCATCTGAAATTATACCAACCAACAAGAATGGCCAAGAGGTTAAAATAACCGACAAACTTGGTAACAAAATCACTTTGGAAAGATCTGTGGGATCCTCAACTTTTGAGGAAATTGGGAAATACCAATTTAAACCCACATGGTCTGATGAGTGTGACATTCTTGAAAATTTCAAGCCCATGGACTTTACAACCACTGATGGTGTCACAGCTCCAAAAGCAAAGGTCATTCATATCAAAGACATCCCAACAGTGGTTCAAAACTCTGTTGCAAAAGAGTCTGAGAAAAGGAAGAAAAGAGAAAAGGTCAAAAACTTGTTTTGTGAATTTTATGAAAAGAGAAACCATCTAACAAAAGACTGTTTTCATCTAAAAGCATTTGATCTAAACAAAACAAGTGTCATTGTTCCTGCTGAAAACTGCACCATCTGTGGTAAAACAAACCACAAAACTCAAGCATGTGTGTATCTCAAAAACTTTGATGTGAAAAAGAATGAGTACACTGCTAAAACATCCTTGAGTCCATCAACATCATCTGTCACATTCACCAAGAACCAACCACTGTTTGTGCCAGTCCAAATAGCTGTCACAAAACAGCTGAATCAAACATCTGCCCAAAGAGATGTTCAAGTGACTGATGCACCCGCTGCCAACCAATTCAGAAAAGGCAAGGGACAATCATCTTACTAAAGGATTCCACACGTTTATGAGACCTACAAAAGGCCCTCTAAACCTAGAGTGAACAGGCATCCTTTTGGGTATCAACACGTGATTGGTCAAAACCCACAACAGTGGTTAGAAAGAAACAGTCCTAAAACTGTCCAAACTCTGACCTAACCACTGTCCATCAATCTGCATCCATCCCAGACACTTTTTAGACCCCATCCAAAGCCTTATTGGCTTTGGAAACCCTAATGAACAAATATTTTTACTTCATGTGCAGGGAGCTTCTGCATGCTTAGATAGCCTTTGGTATGTAGATAGTGGAGGCTCCAGGCACATAACAGGATGTAAAGCCCTACTCAAAGATTTCAAAATTCATGGAGGGGGTGATATATCCTATGGGAATAATAGTAAAGGGAAAGTTCTGAGGTCTGGTATAGTACAGTCTGGAAATGTAAAATTTGAAAATGTCAATCTGATAGACAATCTGAAATTCAACCTCCTGAGTGTTTCACAAATGAGTGATAAGGGGTATGGGTCATTCTTCACAAAGGAGTGTTGTAGGATTGTTGGACCAGAAATTGTTGAAAAGATTGAAGCAATAATCAATTCTGGAAAAACAAAACTTGTTGCTCAAAGAAATGGCAATGTTTATGTGGTAGATATGTCAAAAGAGAGCCCCAGAACTGATGCCTGTCTATTCTCAGCTGCATCAAACAAAGAGACAGAACTATGGCACAGAAGATTGGGGCACACAAATCTCAAGACAATCACTGCCATTTCAAAACAGGGGTTAGTAAGAGGTTTACCTCAAAAACTGTTCACCTGTCCTGAGCATTGTGTTTCCTGCCTAAAAGGAAAACAACATAAAAGCTCCTACAAATCCATTGATGAGTCCAAAACAACCAAATGTTTGCAAATGCTGCATATGGATTTGTTTGGCCCAGTAAAAGTTATGAGTCTTAAGAAAAAGAGGTATTGTTTGGTAATAGTTGATGACTTTTCTAGGTTTACATGGACCTACTTTTTACACTCAAAAGATGAGACTGCAGGTATTCTACAAGACTTTGTGAAACAGGTTGAAAAGCAGTTTGACCTTCCAGTAAAAATCTTCAGAAGTGACAATGGCACAGAGTTCAGGAATAAGGAGTTGGATGATTTCTGTGTGTCAAAAGGAATTGTGAGGCAATACAACATTCCAAGAACACCAGAACAAAATGGGGTTGTTGAAAGAAACAACAGGACTTTGATTGAGGCTGCCAGAACCATGCTTGCTGATTCAGGTTTGCCATTAACTTTTTGGGCAGAGGCAGTAAACACTGCTTGCTATGTCCAAAACAGAGTTTTAATCAACCCCAGGCATCAAAAGACTGCCTATGAACTGCTGTATAAAATAAAGCCGTTGATTTCATACTTCAAAGTTTTTGGTTGCCCATGCTTCATTTTGAACTTAAAAGATTCTATTTCTAAGTTTGCAGCCAAAATTGATTGTGGTTATCACCTGGAATACTCAACCACTGCCAAGGCCTACAAAGTGTTTAATACACGGACCAAAGCAGTGGAGAAGACCTTGAATGTAAAGTTCAATGAACTTTCATCAATGAAAATCCCAGCAAATCCTACTGATTTATTTGATCTTGATAAATTCACTTTTGAAAATACTAATGTCAAGACTAACAGTGCAGGTCCATTAGAGGATTCAACACCAGACTATGGGTATGAAATCATCATCCCTCAAAAGTCTGACAAAATGGGAAGAGCAGCAGATGTTCAAAACAGATGTCAAAGCTCAACCACTGCTACATCAACAGTTGTTGACCAAAGTAGCCCCTTAACCACTGCTTCCACATCATCAAGCACTGTTGATAAAAGTCCTCAAACAGTGGATAAAAATCAGCATGTGTCCACACCATTACTTCCTATTCCACCACCTTTGAAGCCACTACTGAATCATCAAAGTCACCAGCAGTGGTTAGCTCAGATGAAACACATCTGCAGCCTTCACCAACAAATGCCATCATACCATACCAAGGAGATTTAATCTTCTTGAGATCTCATCCACCTGACCAAATCATTGGCAACATCAATGAAGGGGTGCTCACAAGAAGCCAAACCCAAAACATTTGTCTTTTTGCTGGTTTTCTATCACTCCATCAGCCAGTCAAGTACCAAGAGGCACTGAAAGACAACAACTGGGTAGAAGCCATGCAAGAGGAGCTCCAACAGTTTAAAAGACAACAAGTATGGGAGCTTGTACCACTGCCAAAAGATGTAAGCCCCATCGGCACAAAGTGGGTCTTCAAAAACAAAACTGATGAAAGGGGCATTGTTGTCAAGAATAAAACCAGGCTTGTGGTTCAAGGTTACAGACAGGAAGAGGGGATTGATTATGATGAAACATTTGCCCCTGTAGCAAGATTAGAAGCTATAAGATTGTTCTTGGCCTTTGCTGTCAACCACAACATGAAGGTGTTCCAAATGGATATCAAAAGTGCTTTCCTCTATGGTACAATTCAAGAAGAGGTGTATGTTTGTCAACCTCCAGGTTTTGAGGATCCATTTTATCCAGATCATGTCTACAGGCTAAACAAAGCCTTGTATGGCCTGAAACAAGCACCTAGAGCCTGGTATGAAACTCTTTCCACCTTTCTACTCTCAAATGGTTTCAAAAGAGGTATCATTGATAAAACACTATTTCTAAAATGGAGAGGAAAGGATTTAATGATTGTCCAAATTTATGTGGATGACATTATTTTTGGAAGCACATGTAATAAAATGTGTGAAGAGTTTAGGCAACTCATGACAGCTGAGTTTGAAATGAGTGCAATGGGTGAGCTGCAATGCTTTCTTGGTCTCCAAGTTCAGCAAATGCAAAATGGAACTTTCATTCATCAAAGCAAATATGCTAAAGAACTTTTAAATAAATTTGATATGAATGATTGTAAACCATGCAGCACACCCATGGCAACAAATAAGCTTGTCATGTCTGATGAAAATGATGAGCTGATTGACCAAACACTTTATAGAAGCATGATTGGGTCCTTATTGTACCTAACTACATCTAGACCAGACATCATGTTTACAACATGTGTCTGTGCAAGAAGTCAATCAGCTCCCAGAAAATCAAACCTCATTGCTGTAAAAAGGATCTTCAGATACATAAAAGGTGCTCCCACAGTTGGTATCTGGTATCCAGCTAATGGGAATATCCAGCTTTCAGGCTTTTCAGAAAGTGACTTTGCCGGATGTAACACCACAAGGAAGTCCACTTCAGGAGGGTGCCAGTTTCTAGGCAATTGCTTGGTTTCTTGGCAAAGCAAAAAGCAAGCAGCTGTTTCAACATCCACTGCTGAAGCTGAATACATTGCTGCTGCAAGCTGTACAGCCCAACTCCTGTGGCTTCAAAATCAGTTGCTGGATTTTGGTATCACTGCCTTAAAGACACCATTCATGTTGGATAGCCAGGCAACAGAAAATATCATCAAAAATCCAGTTTCCCATTCAACCACCAAGCACATCGACATCAGACATCACTTGTGAGGGATTGCTATGAAAAAGGTTTGATTTCTCTGCATCATGTTCCAACTAAAGACCAGCTGGCAGATGTGCTCACAAAAGCATTAGATACATTCACCTTTGAAAGCTTGGTCTCTAGGATTGGCATGCTAAACATGGAATAACAAGCAACATCTTGTTTTTCTATGAATAAAAGCATTAAAATGTTTTCAGAAAATCAAAAATCCATCCTTAAAATAGCTAAAAATGAAGTTTTCATTAAAATCCTTAAAAGTCTGCCATAACCACTGATTGTTTAAAAGTCTGTTCTACTTCAAAGTCTGTCCACTGCTGAAAGTCATCCCCTGTTCTCTCATTTTCCTGATAAGCACTGGTGCTCAAAATCAGTGTTTTATCCACTGATGTGCTATCTACTGATAGTAAAAATCATCCACTGCTCCCATTTGTTACCGTTGTAACCACTGCCTTTCATTAGTAGTTTTCATAAAAGTACTGTCCTTCATTTCATCAGGGGTTGGCATGTGGGCAGTACATAGTGGTCAGTCCTTTTGTAACCGCTGCCACGTCAGCATTCACTTTTTCTCTATAAAACCCCCATTCAAAACCCAAACAGGGTTTTACTGTCGAATTGAATTCTTAAAAATTCTCTTCTCAAAGCAGTTTTTCATCTCATTTCCTCAAATTTCTTCACAACGTTCTTCGATCATCATCTCCAAAATGACAAAATCGAAGTCATCTGCAAAACCCACTTCCAAATCATCTTCAAAAGAGGTCTCTCAAAAGGCCAAACCCACTGAAATTCCACACAAACCCTCTCACAACATTTTGGGACTTCTTACAAAACCCGGCACCACCGATGATTTTGATTCCATCATTGATCTCATGTCTGCGTCAAAGTACAAAACTTTGCTTACATCAGATGCTCCTATTTACCTGCAAACCCAGAGAGAGTTTTGGAAAAATTGTACCCTTGACAAACAAGGCGAAGATGTCATAGCCATTAATTCTACTCTACAGGGAAAAGCAGTCCAAATCACACCATAATCCATATCAAAAGTCTTTCAGCTCGATGATCAACAAGGTAAAACTTGCTTTTCTAAAAATGAGTTAAAAACTGACTTTATTGAAAGAGGGTACGCCAATACAATGATGAAGAGGGATACCTAACAAAAAGGATTCTTCCCTCCTGCAACAAGATTTTTATTTCATACCCTGTTACTGTGTGCTTCAAATAAAACCACCTCTTTTAATGAAATACCATTAAAGATTCAAAACCTGGGGTATGCTATTCTTCAAGAAGAAAATTTCAATTATTCCCAGGAAATCTTTAATGATCTGGTTAAAAATGCTGATAAAAAGCCATTCTTACTTTTTTCAAGATTTTTAAGCTATTATTTTGAAAAGAAATTTAGTACGGATGATGCTTTTGCAA